>JADDOH010013926.1:0-65489 GCA_016648135.1 Agrypnia vestita
ATCACAATTATTCTTTAAGGGGGAATACCTACTTAGACATTTCGAAAAAATCGATTTTAAAATTTTTGCGTTTTCTTAAAGCTCGAGGTCTTAAGAATGTCTGGTGAAAATTTCAAGCAAAATTAAAAAAAATAAAAAACTTATAACTGATAATACTGGCATCCCTTTGTCGATTACGCGCAGCGCCGCACGGCGCCGCGCTACGCGCAGGTAGCTGCCAGTCTGGCTCTTTCAAAACAGAAACGTAAGACCTGTTTTTATTATGTTTGTGAAAAGTGCTCGATGATATGGAAATTCTAAGCAAGCTGAAGGACTTTATTATGGACCCGGAATCGATGATTTAATGTAAGTTTAAGATTTTGCGATTTATTCACTGTTTTATTTTCAAACGCGTTTAATCGAAACCATTTTTTGAAAATCGATGACCAAAATATCTCGGCAACTATTGAAGCAATCAACTTGAAATGTCTAGTAGTTATTTTACACATAATTATCTAGTATTTGCCGTAAGATTTTTTAAAATTACATAGTTTTTTTTATCGGCATAATAAACCTGAATTTTTCCCTAAAAAATGCTATTTTAAATTCGAACGCCCGCCATTTTGTCAAAAATCTATATTTTCAAAAACACCTAAGTAAAAGACTAAACTAAAGTGTCATTTTTGATAATCTTTTGTTTTTTATTTATTCTGATGATTACAGGTAAATTGAAAGTGGTCACCGCGGAGGACATTTTTTTTCGGCAGTCGACAGAACCCAAGAATTTTCCGCCAATGTTAAATATTTTTTTTTAAAAAAATTCAAACATATTCTTAAAAATATGTACTTTTATGAAATGATATTAATACCATAATTCATATAGATTTTCTTGAAAATTTCACAAAAATTACCCTTTTTCGCACTTCGTCAATCCCCTTTAAGACCCTACACAAATCTCTCGGTATAAACGTGTATCAATAATTGAACACTACTGTTTGTTTAGCGAAAAGAGACCCAGGGTTGTTTCATGAGCAATATCTGCCCTACACTTTCATGGGCTCGGTGTCAATTGTTTCATAAGGTTTAAGAAGTGTTCTTGTATAATACATCAAAGTAACACTAATGCACAATACTCCTGTAGCTTACATTATTGCTTAATATTGTAATAACTTACCTTTATTGTATGTTAAAGCCCCAAAGGGCTTTAAATTAAAAAAACATATAAAAATAAATATTCGAGAAATCGAATCTTTTTAACGCTGACACTTCAGTGTTGTTTTGACAAGCGAGCAAAATCCATAGATCATCCATAGTAAACGTCAGAGTTCTAGCGACTGAAATTTGTGAAAATTACAGAATACCAGTGACTCTGTCATATGTCAACATGTTAGACGTGAATGCAATGCTGGCTGTAGTGTGGTGGATAGAATAAAGAAAGCAGTGCTGAGATGGTTTGGTCACGTGGAACGTATGGACGAGGAAAGGACGGTTAAGAAAATATGTGAGGCGAGTGTTGAAGGCAACAGGAACAGAGGGCGTCCGCGAAAGACCTGGCATGATAAGATACTGCAAGTACTTGAGGATGGCCCTGTTAAAAGCCGCAACAACCGTAGAACTTGTACGAGAAGATGTATGAATGTGGCCGAAGCAAAAGTGGTGTGCCAGGATAGAAGAGTGTGGCATTTAATCCTCTCTGCCTACCCCTGCGGGGAAACTTCGTGATGGTTAGTTAGTTAGTTAGTTACACATGCATTATTTGAACGAACCCGAGACAATAACATTATTTCGTGATGAATCATAATTCGGCATCATATATTTGCGCATACGGGTAGTTGATGTGTAAATATTACGAAAATTATAATTACGGCAAAACCTCTACTTTATCAACCCCGCGCATTAAAATCGCTATAACTTTACTTAGTTTGGTTTCCGCAACTTACTACTTTGGCATCTTCCACCAGCCACTTGAAAAAATATTTTTTTAAATTTTTAAGTAAACATTTCTTTTAAAATTGCCATTGTTAAATACAAGAGAAAACAATTGTGTCAAACTTGCGTACCTTGCCGTGACCCATTTCAATGGTAATACCTATAACTTGCGACCACCTCTATTCAATTAATCATTGTTCTCCAGCAACTAAAATATCCTCCTTGCTTGCCCGTTTCAGCTGCCCCAAGTTTGCAGAGTTGCCCCGGCCCAGGCACGCCCCTGGCCCCACCCATACGTAAAAATAATAATGTAGAACAATATTAACCTGTTTCTAGGCACCTAAAATTTATAACTAACTTGCCTTGCCGCTAGTTTTATGCCGAGTTTTCTTAAGGGGGGGGGTAAGGTTAATTCGTACAAAAAAAGGCATGTTTTTGTGAATTTTTTGTGACGACACAGTTAAAATATCTTTATTAAAACTAGTAATACATTAAAGTATGACATTTGAAAAATATTGTGTAAAATTTTCAAGACGAAATATTAGAAAATACAGCAATGGCAGCAATTATTCGGACGTGTCTCGGAAAAAAGTAGAATTGCGGTGTCCATCATAACTTGGTGCTAGATCATCTGAAATCAAAAAATCAAAGTTCATTCGTTAGGTAATAGGTTTTACTAAGAAACGCTGGGAGAGTTTTTTGAAATTTCAATTTTTAAATTTTTTGGAACACTTTGAAGGGAAAAACGCGATTTTTTGCGAAAAATATCGACTAATTTGTTATTAAAAAATAAAAATTAATAACAAATTTGAAAAAAAGTCTCCAGCGTTACCTCGTAAATTATGTACAGAAATAGTATTCAAAATTTTAAAAGGATCGGTGCAGTAGTTTTGAAGATATGATGGACACCGTCTTTGAAAACGTGAGATGTGAGGAAAACGCTTTAAAGTTTTGCACACTGTAAAATTCAAAATAAAACTCAACACTTATTTTATACTTACACGTAATCGTCGATGCCATGTTCACACAGCAAAGAGCTTTAATCATCAGCATCTTTTTGTCCTTGTCTAAGGAAAACTCTTCTAATACAATAGCACGTCCGGTAGTCCTCAGGTGAGCGCGTCTCTTAGCTGCCCGAGCAGGTATAGAAAATCAGTCTGAGTATCGCTCAAATGTTCATAATTTCGTCAATTTTGCTCCGATTGACTTGAAATTTTGACAAAATATTTTAGCGATGTTATACATTCATTTAAAAAATTAAAAATAAAATGCACATGTAATCGCTTTATTATGCTGCTTGGATCATTTTCTAGGGCATGTCCACCAAGTGACAATTTACCGACAGCGCACAAGTGATACCTATATATAATGTTATTTAAACGAAGAAGGTTTAAATAAGACAAATTACAGAAGTCTCACAGAGACGAAGCTACTAATATGAGAAACATATACATGTAATAATGTGTAATATATATATTTTATACAAATTACTGCTCCGTATTTAATATTTTAAATTTAAATTTTTAATTTTTACACTCATATTTTAATGCTTATATCATGTCTTAAATTTATATTTTTAATTTTAATTTTTAATTTTTATACTCATATTTTAATGCTTGTACCTGATACTTTCACTTCACCTTTTATTGCTTTTTATACATGTAGTTTATATTCATATATTTTATATTTTACTGCTTATTTCCGATATTGTTTAATGTATATACTTTTGTGATTTTATGTATTATTTGTTTATGTAAAAGCCTGTAATGGGCGTAAAAAAGTAAATAAATAAATAAAACTTGTATGGAAGCCTTTTTTACGATTGACCAGGGCTTATAACCTGTATGAGTTTACCAATTCCATCGTAAGAACATCCACACATCAGCATAGTTCATTAAAAATACCAAAGAACATAATTAATATACCTAGAACTTTAAGAAAATTGATAAAGTGTGGGCGTTCACCAAATGGAATTAGTCAACGTTGTATTGTGTAGAGTGATAACTTAAGCCAGCTCATACTGGTTGTTGGCCCTGGTCCATCGTATAAAATGACTTCCTTACACGGTCTCATATTCTATAGCTTCGTCTCTGTGAGATTTTTATAATTCGTCTTAATTAATTAATCGACCCTCTGGGGACAAAATCTAGTAATTATATTCTCAGAACATACAGTGATAACTTAAGCCAGCTCATACTGGTTGTTGGCCCTGGTCCATCGTATAAAATGACTTCCTTACACGGTCTCATATTCTATAGCTTCGTCTCTGTGAGATTTTTATAATTCGTCTTAATTAATTAATCGACCCTCTGGGGACAAAATCCAGTAATTATATTCTCAGAACATACATAAAATTATAATAGTCCTGCTTATAAAAATATTGTTGAAGAAGGTATATTTTGTAATACTGAACCGACCAATACGCATTGACTTATATACTATTTTTTGTATAATATATTGGTTGTATAATTAAAATTAAAAAATCAACACATGATTTTTTCAATTTATTATTAAACACACACAGAACGATCGTTCCGGCTGATTAGGCCATTATCCACTGTTAAACATAGATCTTATTTGTGAGTTTATGTACCAATTAGTTGGTGAACATTTGGGAAAAACCTTAATAATAATACAAAGAATACAGGTATTTGTTTTACAAAAATATGAAATAATTGGGTGCTTAACTTCTAAAATATCGAATATCGAAGTGTGGGTAATGAACTGTATAATGCAAAAAAAAAACATGAATAATACAAACAAACAATAATAAAGGTATAGATTATATAGGTGGTTAAAGACATTCCCGAAATTGATGATTCTGGGAATATCTTTACAATATACAGGATTATTTGTAAATTTTATTATTATTACAATTAATACCCTTTAATACAAGTCAAATAAAATAATAAAAACCGTCGAATTCTAATTGGAAAATATTCCAACTGGAATTTTTGCAGGGTTTTTATTTAATTGGTATTTAAACTAATGAATTTTTCGTAATCGATATAACTTACTGTAATGATAGTCCAACGTTTTACAAAAAATATGTCAGAAATATTGAAAAAAAAATGCAAACTTTGATGTCGCATATCTCCATAAGTATTGATATTATATGTCATGGTTGCTTGAACATTTTCGACTCATAATCAAAGCAGGAATATAGTCCTCCGAGGTTATTAATGTTTTCCAAATAACCCTGTATGTTAAAACAACAAGCGCAGGTTTTATTATAATTGAAGTGAAAGTAATATATAAAATCAATATAAGTGATTGTTAAAGAACAAATTTTTATATTTTTAAACTTTTTTTGTAGACCTAGATAACACCAAAAAATATGTAGCATCAAATATATTCAGAAGTGGGGAATAGCGAATATTAATTTGTTCGTTGATAATATTATTAATTTATTTCTTATTTATTTCTATCTGTTACAAAATATTTAGGTTAAAACCTTTATTACAAAAATATAAAGGGATTAGTTTATTATTTGGTGATATATTGCGGTACTGAATTAAAAATCGTGTGTTGATTTTTTAATTTAAAAAAAATCATGTTTTGATTTATCTTTTGGCATGAAGTTATTAAATTAACTTAAAGCCATGTATTCACTAGGGGACAAATTGTCCCTCAACAGCACGCGCGGCATAGAGTCTACGTGACGTTGCAACGTCGTGCACTGTTCCGCGACCTCGCGCACAACATAGCGCGGCATTTCTACGTGCCGTGGCAACGTTGCCATGCGCACGGTACCCGAGCGTACTCACTGCAACATTCCGCGGAGCGTCAGTACCACGTGGTATGTTTACAAGTGAATACGCATGCGCTGTATCTGTCAAGATGACAATGCTGGGAAACGAAATCGTTCTCGAACTCGTCGAGCTGTATCGATCGAAGATCGCATAGAATGTCCGTCCTTCTTTCTCTTTGCAGTAAATAATTTCGCATTCTCCTCTTTTTTCTCCTCTTACTTTTCGATAAACTCATTAACATAAACAGATACGCGGCTATCATCATAACCTCATAGGGCGACATATTTCCGCGACGTCTGGAAAACAATAATTATTTGCAAAAAGGACCTTGTTTTTAATAATATTCAATTTACTATAGTAAAACCTTGTTTATTTGAAATTGCGACCCAAAAAAACATTTCGAATTGCGCGGAACCCCGTTTTCGCCAAATGAGATACCGCAGCTGTCAACATAAGCTCATCGGGTGACATTTCCGCGACAAGATATGCGAGTCCCGGTGTGTACACGTCAAATGGCCGCGTCATTGTCCCCGAAACATGAGCGTAGATGTTGATGCGATATGCCGAGCGGAATGTTTCGCGATTTGTCCCCTAGTGAATACATGGCTTAAGTCATCACTTTTTCAAAAATTACTAAATTTGTCAGAGTTTTAGCGATTCGGAGCTGGCGCGAAAAGTAAATTTTGCAAAATTTTTGTTCTTTTAGGTATCTCTCGAAGCCTGTCACAAGGAATCAACTCTGTTTTCGCCACACAAATTGTTTAAGTCGCAAACACATAAGTCAGCAACCACACGAGCTCGAGATGAGCAGCTGTCGAATCTCTTCACGGGGATGTGCTCGGGAGGGTGAGTGTTCCGCCCAGCATCCGAAGTCGAATGTCGAGGAAGCATCAAATTTAAAAGCATACTTCACCTCAAAAACAACAAAGAAATACGATCGAGCCGACGGATTATCGAACCAAGCACCGAGGATTACGTTACGGGTTGTTTTACTCAAACATGGGAAATTCGCCGGAAACTGCCTTCACAAGAGAAAAGCTAACCAAAGTCATAAATTTTCCATCTACATAAAATTTGAATCCAATTTGCATCGCAAATATGCTTTCCAAATTATGTCTGGTATTGTAGGTGGTGTACAAAGCTTGGCGTTAAGTGCAAACCGTGCTCGGGCCCAATACGCGCACTACACCGGCAATACTAACTTAAATACAAGTACAGGACTGCCAAAATATATTCGACTGAAAAGGATCACTTTTGATATGTCGAATTATGCAATAATAGTAAATTATAGAATTTACCAATATTGTTGATTTTTTATTTTATTTATTTTTGGGTTAAGTATTTAAGTGGTGCAAAATTAAAGGCAGCAGTATCTCACTGAGGTGTTTCTCAAATACAACGAACCTTTAATTACTCAAGGAAATTTCTCTGGAGTCTACGAAACCTACATCTTATTAAAAATATGTCCTCAAAAACAATTGTCAACTAAGTTTTACTTTTATATACCAAGGGCATAAATAAATATTAAAATTTAAACTTTGTGGTTGGACATAACTATTAATTTTAATTAATTAAAAAACCTTGTGTTATAACCACTTAACTATTAACTCCACGTCTACCGGTTTCGACACAACTGTATCTTCATCACTAAAAGTCACTTCCCGTGTTTCATTTGTTTGGGCGGAAAAAATAAAGGTTCGATATTATTTGAACACACATTTTACATCTTATATTTAACATATAACCAGCAGCCATCAGTGAACGGAATAAATATAATATTATTGATTGATATGATATTTACTTTGTGGTGCAACATGTTTTTTTATTTTATACTAAATTCAATTTTAATTGATACAAATTTGTTTCTATGTTTTTTATCTTCTTATCTTTTTATCTACCTTTTTATTCTTGTTACTTGATCAATCTTTTATATTATTATTTTTAATCTATCTTTCTCTTTAACTACCTGGTTATTTTATCTACCTCTTTTTAAATTCTTTATATTAGGTTCGCCGCCGAACGCACTTACGTGTGTGTGTAAATGTCTTGGAAGTGAAATTAACACACTTCTCGTCATCCAATCGAACAGAAATTTTGCACGTCGACTCGACGTCGATGACAACGCATTTTGACAACTTTGTCGGTATGCACGGTTATTATGGTTGTTTTCGTTTTTTGCGAAAAAAACTCGTCGACCGAGAGCTCCATTCCAAAAATTTCAAGTTCCTCAAAGGGACGCAGCCCGCCGACCTCTCTGGGAAATACTTTCATTGCGGGACGTCTCTCCTCCTCAGAATTGAGTAGAATTTCAGCTTTATATTTTTCGGGACCTTCCCCTCTACACATCTCCCGCTGGGCTTTTCTCAAAAAAGAAATTTTATTTTCATTTGCAATTAAACATGGTGTTTAAGAAAAAAATCGAAAATATGAATTGTGCAAAATCCGGTCTTCTTTCTTTGTATGTTGGAATTTCGCATCCGTCTCTTTCTCGCGGCGTGACAAAAATAAAACCCTTTTTTGGGCTTGCTGCGACTGGTTGAGTAGTTTGAATGAAATTCATAAATCGAGGATCACGGTCGAATAATAGTTAGAAACGCCATCTTTTTCCCATTTTTAAATTTTTTTTGCCCTCTCCAGTTTTTTTGATATCCACCCAAAATCGAAATTTTCTGTTTAATTTTTTAATAATTCAGTTTAAAAAAATTGTAGCGAGTTGCGACAACTGCATACACAAAGCGCGCGATAGTACGCGTTCGTTTTAGAGGTTTTTTGCCATTTTTAAATATTTTTCTGTGCTGCTCTGCGACGCGTTGGCCAATTTTACATGTAAATATTGAAATCGATACAGCACAAGTACGGCTATCGAGTGTGCTGAAAATAAAGGTTCTGAAGTCATTCACTTCGGAATTAAATTCGCTTTTATTCGGTTTTCACAGTTTTAGTCGCTGTTCCGCGAGGGGTTGTTCTATTCTATTTCAATCACAATTTATAGAGTTTTTACTTTCCAATCATTTTTTTTACATTTTTTTTTTGCAAAGCAACAAGCAAAAACAGATTTCTTTTATACCAAATCTGGAATTATTTTCAAATTATATTCTTTTTTTTCTCCAAGATGCTCTAAGAACGGCGCTCCAAAGGCTAGGTTCCTGAATAATCACACTTGGGTGACGTCAAACTCAAAATATTCTGAATGAAAAAAAAAACTGGTCTAAAAAGGAGTTTAAAAATAAAATAAAATGATATTTCAGACGTATTCTAGTTTAGTGCTTATAATTCGGAAGAATCGCATTACACATTTATATTATAAAGGATATTGCAAAAAATTTCCAATGATAATTAGTGACATCTGTGGTTAAATGAGGTGAATGAAAAAGCTTTGGATGCCGGTCGCGCTAATGCTTATTACAACTCACATATTAAAAATATTGTGGTTGTAAAATTTATATATCTACAACTTCCAAAATTTGATAGACGTGGTATTCTATTATGGGTGGAAATGGTGAAAGCCACATTGTGTAAAGTGATCACTTAAGCCAGCCGTACGATAGAGCATAAGTCCTTTGAACATCCAAAGACTTCCATACCTACTTCGATATAAAAAATGTAATTTTGTCTCAGTTAGACATCTATAATATACCATGATAATTAAAGTGTTACTCTTTTCAGAAATTTATTAAAATATGCGACTGTTACTATTTCTTTAAGATAACAATTAAGAAAGCAGATGATCCAGATGTGAAACACAAAGAAAAAATGTAGGTCTAGTAATATTGCTATATTAATCGACATTGAGTGTATTCGAAAAATCAAGAAGAAATTAAGAAGAAGTACAGAACTAGTAGAGATGATGAACTGTTAAATATACCAAAAACACGTGGCTGTGCGAAAAAAATATTTATTTATTTACGTCCAAGAGCCTTTTACAAGATAAGTAAATATTTGAAAATAAAATAAAACAGTCAACAAAATGTAAATGTAAATTTGATAAATAATTAACTTAATGCAAGGAAGAAAATATACATGGTTACATATACATATACAAAATACAATACATATACATATATTTGAGTACATACATACAAAAACTTGAGAAAGTATAATATCCATGAAAGGTGAAATAAAAATAAAGTTAGGATTGTCTAATAAATAAAATTGTAGTGTAGGAATTTAATAAATAATTTGTTTGTGATTGCATTATGAATTCAGGACGGCAGGGTGTAGAGCTTTTATCAGGGAATCTTTATATTGTGCTAAACTGGAATTAAAAATATCAGAGATATGCGCATGGGTATTGCCTAGCCTATGCAGTCTGGGTACAAGAGAGTTAAAATGTGTGTTGGTTCTAGTGTTATTACAATAAAATAGTGTAGGTATACGTGTAGCTCTTTCAGGCGCATGCAACATAAACAAACACAGAATATCCGGGGTGTCAAAATGCGAGTTAATAATTTTGTAGAGTAAAATCAAATCAGATAAAACTCTCCTGCTGGATAGGGGCAATAATCCAGTAAAAAATTGTAATATAATAAAAAGAAAATATGATTGATTAACGAAACCAAATATTATAAATGTGTGACCAATTTGGCTTAGCCTTAAATAATCAAAGCCTTCGTATGAGTGCATAAATTTGGTGGACGTCGGCGTCGTTAGTTCAAGTGCTCGAAATAACTTGAAGCGTCCCATTCCGTAGGATTTAAGCCAAATTTAGCTTTGGCGAGTTTCACGACTATAATTTGAAGTTGTGTCGCAAACATAATTATTTATCATTTCGAAATTAATGATATTTATAAATAATATTAAACATCTTGGCTCGCATTTTCTTCTCTTACCCTGTCAGTTGGACGGAATTTGGCTGCCTGTTGTCTATCATCACTTTAATGTGGGCTGGACAAATTATTGTCTCAGTTTTTCCAGCCAAGATGTCCTCTTTCTTTAGGGGCCTTTCCCTATATTACGACACAAAAAATCGTTAAAACAAATCGTCGTATGCGTAAATATAGTGATCACATACTTTATTCATTATTCGTAAACGTGAAATTTACTAACTTTTTAGGAATTGTCATATTTGAAAGCCGTAACACTCGCGCGTTTGAATATTAAAAAGTCTTAACACGTCTGGGTTAGGTAGTAAATAGCATTTAGTGAATTCAGTACGTATCTACCTAATATTTTAATTTAAAAAAATTCTCGCGTGTATTTAGGTGTGGTATACCTTGCGTTGGAACAAGGATAAACAGAATGCGCATGCGCAACTCAAGGTATACAACAAAGACTAGAATTGTTATCAATCAAAGTGATAAAGAATCCAAAATAAGTACACATTAAATACAGTACCCACGTATCGAATTGCACTTTGCATGCATAAAAAAAGAAAAATGAGACAGTACGCACATAATTCAAACAAAGTAATAAATTATGAATTGGATCACACAATTATATTAGAACACTAACTATATCAGTAAACAGAAAATAAAGAACTATAACAGCGCCCGGAGCGTATGCAATTTACATTACACAATTTTCTAACGATGTGATTTGGTAACTTATAAGGATTGCTAGGTTAAATCATCCCTTTTCAGATTTTGATTGGTGCATCATGACAACGTGATGAAAAATTCATTACATCTTCTAAATTTCACTCTACATGCGCCAAAGTAGTGTAACTACAAAAATAACATGTCCCTAGTACCTACCTACACAAGGTACAAAACAATGATTTTTATTAACAAACTCATTCCTTCCTTTCTTTTCGGTGAATCGTATACGGAATTCCGGAATATCGGAATTCTGGTACCAACACTGATGTATGGAAGCGAAGCCTGGAGCTGGCAGAAGAGGAACGAAAGTAGATTGAATGCAGTGGAGATGAGATCCCTCAGACGTATGTGTTACAAATCAATTTATGATAGAGTAATGCAGATATTAGGAATGAATGTAAAGCTGATCTAAGCCTAATTAATAGAATTAAAAAAGGCTCGCTCAGATGGTTTGGGCATGTTGAGCGAATGAATGAGGAAAGAATGGTAAGAAGGATATATAATGCAAGTGTTGATGGCGCCAGAAAGAGAGGGCGACCGCGGAAGACGTGGCATGACCAGATCAACCAGTACTGGAAGATGGTCCCGTTAGAAGCCTCGACAACCGGCGAGCTTGCATGCGAAGATGTATGAATGTGGATGAGGTGAGAGTTGTATGTCAGGACAGAAGAGTGTGGCGCTCTATTCTCTCTGCCTACCCCCGCGGGGAAACGGCGTGATGGTAAGTAAGTAAGTAAGTAAGAATCGTATACACAAACACGAGGTGTTTTGAAATCGAGCGAGTACTAAGTGTACTCATTCGATTATTTTATTGATCGCCGGTCTGAGAAGTATTCTCTGTTAGAGATCCACTCGAAGGGTAATTACCAGACCAGACTCTGGTATTAAGGTTCGGGACATTCAAAGGGTAGTGGGTTGATCAACCCTTGGAGGAGGAAACCCCCGCGACCACTTACCGCCCATCCTGTACTGTTCATTGCGCACATTTTATTTCTTTTCGCGAAACCGCTTGTCGATCACTTGAATCTGATTTATAGTAAAGTTTATAGTAAAGATTTATAGTAAAGTTTCGTTTTTGGAAATATGTGATGCCTAAATACGTTTCAAAAAAATGATTGAATTTTCTGGCACAAAAAAGTTCCAACCCAATATTCATTACTATTACAGACTCCGCAAATACAAATGGAATATATTTATTTGTTGAATATGTATTTTATTTATTTGTTTCTTGACATTAATATTGTATGGCAATAACACAATTGTGTATACTTTTATATAAAGACCTACTATAACCGTTAAATTTTTACCATATATATTTCAGCCGCCAGTTAAGGCTTAGAATAGCGTAGATTCTCGATAATGTTAAATAGAGAATTATGCTTTTTTGCTTCTTATCTCTCTTTATTATATTATGCCTTATTATTATTTGAGCCATCTCGCAGCGTTAGTGACGGTCATTGTAACGTACAGAATCCTTAGTGTTTTGTAACTCATTTTATATACCTCATTTTTTGTGCCATGTGGCAGCGTAAGTAATGGACATTGTTAAAATATCCAGGATGTCCGATGTATGCATGAAGATGAATGTCAGCAAATCGAAGGTGACGGTGTGCGAGAGAGGCGAAAGAGTGACTATGTGTGACGTAATTATAAACAATGAATGCTTAAAACAAGTGATCGAGTTTGTTATTCGGAAAGTATGTTTAGTAGAGACGGCAAGGCTGAGCACGATATCGAAAGAAGAGTGACTGCGGGAAACAAAGTAAATGGCGTTCTGAATGCAATTCTGGCCAATAAGAATCAAAAGAACAAGACAACGGTACATAAGACGTTCTAGGGCTAACTCTTATGTATGGAAATGAAGCCTGGAATTGGCAAAAACTAATTGCAGTGGAGATGCGGTTACTAACATGCTTGTGTAGAAAATCTTTGTTCTATAGAATGAGGAATGAACAAATTAAAAGAGAATGGAATGCTGGATGTAAAGTGGTAGTTAGAATAAAAATAAGATCGCTGAGATGGATTGGTAATGTGAAACGTATGAGAGAGGAAATGTTGTGAGGGTTGAAGACAGCAGAAAAATAGGGCGTCCGCGAAAGACCTGGCACGATCAGATACAACAAATTTTGGAGGATGGCGAGTATGAATGTAGTCGAAGCAAAAGTTGTGTGCCAGAACAGAAGAGTGGTAATGGTTAACTAGTAGTTAGTTATTTGTTAAGTCCTTCTATCATTTTAACGACTATAATTTAGAGTAGCTTGTTGGTCTTGTGGTAAGGTCGCGGGTTCACTCCAGATCACCAAGTTAGTCCTATTTTCATAGCACAAGCGTTTAGCTTAGTTTGAAAATAGTTAAAATATTGATGTGACACGTATTCCGTGTTCGTATCTCTATTTAAAAAAAAAAATTGGGACATAACATGGGTATTATTGTATTTCTCGTTATATCTATTATAGATTTTACTATTTTCAAGGAATTCGGTCATGAAGTTGAAAGAGATAGTCTCAACAGGTACGGTCAAAAAATAATAAATAGTAGATTTTTTCAAGAATTAAACCATTCAAATGGAACTCTAACATGAACCAACAGAAAAAAAATTAGGAATTGATAAAAATGTATATCTTTTCTTTCACTTTAAACTTTTACAATCGACGAAATTAGACGATAAATGACAGTGAAGGAATTTTCCATCCCTATCTGTAACGAAGTTTTTTTTTTTTTTTTTTTTTTTTTTTTAAATAGAGATGTGAACACGGAAATACGTGTCACATTTTATCAATATTCTTACTATTTTCAAACTAAGCTAAGCGCTTGTACTATGAAAATAGGACTAACTTGCTAGTCTGGAGTGAGGATCGAACCCGCAACCTTTGGATCACGAGGCCAGTGTCCTAACCACAAGACCAACAAGCTACTAATGACATTTTGCGCAGAGATTTCATCTGCGGATACAGACGGGAAATGCGGTCTGATTCGCCGAGCTCGGGATGCATCCCGTGAAACCACCAATCGGAATTGATTTAGATCACGGCTAAATAAATATTTTCTATTAGGCGGGATCCCTCAATGTCCACCATCAGCTGCACGAGGGGTCGTATTTCCTATCCCCCTCACTATAAAAAAATCTGGAAAAGCTGGTAGATACTAGAAAGCTGGTAGATACTAGAAAGCTGGTAGATACTAGAAAACTGGTAGTAACTAGTCCGATAGTGCCAGATGGGGAGGTTGGGGACTGACCTCATACGAATTACGCTCTCATGGTTTGTGTTGACAAAATCCGTTATACCCCGTATTTGGAGTAAAAAAGCAAAGGTAAAAATATAAAAAAACCAACCCATAAAAATGAAGTTTTTATTATACTCCCTTTCTCATTTACTAGCGGAAACTGGTTTGGCGCTTAACCTGCGCGTTGGGCTTCGGACGGGCGACGCTACGAAAGGGAGTAATACATTTTTTTCAAAAATCCAAAATTATACTATAATCAGATTTAGTGTCTACCAGATGCGGATAAATATTTTCATACAACTTACTCAGTTGTATGAAAATATTTATAAAAAATTTCTAAAAATCCAAAATTATACTATAATTATTAATTTCTTTTAACGAAAATTTCATACATCTTCTTGATTGTCGCCAAGAGTCTGCTTGCAAAGTTTCAGCTCGATTGGATCACGGGAAAAGGGTTAAAAATCTAGCCAAAGTTTTTGCGTCAAAGAAACAAATAGATAGACGCCACGAGTTAATAAAGAGAGTAAAAAAAATGAAGGCAATCATCGAGTACTATCAAGCTTACTTATAATGTATTGAATTCGATATTTTATAGAAATCATAGACCATCATTTATAGGAAACACGATTATGAAAAGGATACACTCATAAAATCTAGAATTCAGTACATTAAAAATTAGTAATCCTCGGTGACTACATTCAGCACAATATATATATTATATATAATACACACCCATAGATAAATTCCCAATTTTCACTAAAAAAAAATCGAGTTTTGAGTTAAGTATGCAGATTTGTTCTTTAGATACATTTCTAGCGAGAAAAAATTAGATGAGTCAGAAAATAAAATAAAATGCGATCATTTTTTAATTTTTGGAAAAATGACAAATGACATGATTAATTATTTAGCAACAACATAGGTCAACTTGGTTCACCATTCTTCTACAAAAAACAAAACTACTGGAGCAAACATTAGATAAAAATAACAAAGGCTTTAAGAGATATTTCGTAAACAAATGGAATTCCCAAATTTTGTTTTGGCTCTCCTGAAAACCCGCATTTTTTCGCTCATTCGGTTTGTTCCTTTCGCCCACAGAATTATAACATGAGGTTATTCCAGGATCCCGTTCATGTGGTAATATATAAGGGTGTAAAATCGAAGGCAACATTATCTAAAAAAATGTTTTGAAGCAGTCACTGAGGATTACTAATTTGGCATGTACTGCAAAATTCATGAAATTTATAATTAAATAATTACAAAAACACTAAAACCTCTAAAGATCTAATTTCTTATGTTTAATTAAAAACACGGCAATGGCTTACGGTTTATATATTATAATATTTTTACAGAGCACTCCCCAACGTACCCAGTAGAAATGATGTGATTTCACTCGGAATGTTCAAAGGTTTGTATTTAAATATCAAAGCTCCGCCATTTCAGATAACTTCCGAAAAATCCTTTGATATTAAGGCTTCATTACACATTTGGCTCGATTTTGTACTATATTTCGGTTCTTGATTTTATCAAAGCCGTCCAGTAAACTGAGATATCAGGAGGTACGCGTAGCGATTTTAATTGATCATTATTATAACGAATTATCCCATAGATGCCATGGTGATAAATCACTGTTGTTTAAGTGTTTGTTTTACCTACTATTTATGTTATGAAAATCAACAAGTTTTGATAATCAAATGTGAATGCGACAGCATTTGAAAAAACTATGATACGAGAATAAATACTATGAATTTAATTACTCCCTTTCTTTTAAATCGTAGCGTCTGCTTGTCGGCTTGTCTGCCGAAAAACTTTGGATCGATTTTTAACCCTTTTCCAGTGATCCAATCGAGCTGAAAGTTTTCCGGTAGACTCGTGGCCACGATAAAAATGATGTATCTATGATTATAGTGTAATTTTATATTTCTCGAAATTTTAACGATTTATATATTTGTTTAATTTTCGAGCCCGACGCGTGGAGTAGGCGTGAAACCTCTTTCAATTAGAAAGGGAGAATAATAAAAACTTGGTTTTTATGGGTTACTTTTTATTTCAGAAAGGCTCCTGTCCTAACAAAGGTGGCGATTGTCAAAAATTTCAAAGGATGTTGCAGAAATTTAGAAAGGATAATCAATTACACTTGGGCCTCGTATAACACGGTTTTATATAACACGGATGAATAAATTGGCATATTTTTCGTACAACACGCTTTTTATAACACGGTTTCAGAAAAATAAATGAATTAAATAATGTTTGATTAGTAGATTTCGTCCATGACAGAACATACCATGAGTCATTATGATCTCACTCAGCATGTCAATTTCGTTTCAATTAATCGAAACTTTGAATGAAACTACCACAATTAATGACTCAGAAAGCAGTTGCAGCGAGGTAGCTACATGTTTCACATGAGGGCTTGGAATTGGCTATTAAATTAGAAAAAAAAATTATTGAAAAGGATCCTATAATGGAAAGAAGTTCGAAATTCAAGAGGGAATTACAACAGATTTTGGAACCTTATAAGGAAATACGTAATGGTTTATACGCTAAAAGCAGACAATCGCTTATTACCGATTTTTTGAAGGCTAAAACAACAAGAAATTCAGAGCCCTCCTCCGATGATGAAAACTCACAACTGATGTCGAAAAAGAGTAAAAATTAAGAAATTAAGTGATAGCAATGATGAATGAATGCTACATTATATTTATTTATTTATATATGGCTTTTTACATCAATAAACTTAATATGAACATATTAAAAAAGAAGAAAAAAGAGAAGACTATACAAAAAAAGAATAATAAAGAAGACTATACAAATATCCATATATAAAATACATTATATATTATATGTATTATAAAAGTTTTTTTTTCAATAAATATGTAAATTTATATATTTTTATTGAAAAAATAAAGTACATATTCATATAAACTATTTCGTTTTTTTTTTTTTGGAACGCAAACCCTAATTTTATATGAACTTCAAACCTTGTATAACACGGATTTGTATTACACGAGGTTTTTGTGGAACCATATAACCGTGTTATACGGGGCCCGAGTGTATTTTGTAAATGTGAAAATATTGATAAAATAATTCATCTCACCTAAATATATTTCTTAGAAATAATGTTTTTCAATCCATGCGGATATCGCTCATTTCTGAATCGTGTCTCGTTAAAGTGATGGTATTTGTGTTGGCTGTATATTTTATGCTAACGAATTGAATATTGAGGGTATTCGTGTAGTACAGTGGACATACTGAATGTCTAGTTTCAACCCCACTCTGCAGTGTTTCTCAATTCAATTCAATACATTTCAATAAAATCAAACAATACAGTACAAAGAGCATTATGCTAGCTGGATAATTATTTTCAAAATTGGATTCCTACCTACGCGCATTACGTTGTAATGTTCAAGAGAAAAGATAAAAAATGCAATTTAGATTATTCTGACGCTTCCTAAGTAAAATTTCAATTGCGTTAGAAAATTATCTTTATTTTACTCTATTATTAATTTGTTCAAGGTTTATAATTATTACTGTTTGCTTGTGTATTAATTAATCATCGTTTTTATATTGATTATTTATTTTTATATTGTATATATATTAATAATATTTAATAAATAAAATAAAATAATTAAATCTTTTAACTAGCGGTCTATAGAAATGAAACAGGCGAGTAATAATTGTTAATTCTATTTCACAATATGCAAAATTCCCTTTTCATTATTTATTGATGGATGGCGTTTACATCGTAAATATAATATAAAGTAGAAATAGTGAATACGATTAAATATTTTTAATATTCGCTTTTCCTTATACTTTTCCCTTCTGTATTCTGAGATATTTCCCTTCCTTATTCTAATGTGTTCCAAATGCTTAACCTTTCAAAAACTCTACGTCCTAGATACATAAAAAGTTAGTTAGATCATAAATTTTATTTGTTTGGCAATACAAATATCCGGCGTTAGATGGCACATTAGCACATAAGTTTTGGTTGAGTGAATATAATTGCCTGCGAATAATCTACAACTTTGAGATCAAAACCGTTATGTGTGACATGAACAGTAATATGTATTTACCATATTTCGGTTGTAGAAAATGTGATGTTCTAGAAGACGATGCCATTGGGACATGAAATGGATGAATCCCCTGGACGAATTGCGTAGTTATTAAGAAATAATAAATGTCAATCATGACATTGTTACAGGATCAGGCAAATGAAACACTAAAAAACAATTTAATACGCAAAATCATTCGAAATGAATTTAATCGAAGCACTGTTCTTAAATTCACTATAAAAGTAGGTATCTATAATATTTCACACACTAATTTTACAATTTCGTAATTCGTTCTCATTATTATTGCTGCACATTTATCACTCTTAAATAACTAGCCTCTCACTTACTTACACTCATATACTCGTTACTTTAGTCTTTCAAGTTTGCACTAGAAACCTTGTAGGTAGGAATTTTATTGATTTATTATTGCCGCACGGCTTGCTTGTCTGTGGATTTATATAGACAACAGCCCTCTGTCAACAACGCACACTATTGATTACGCAGCAGCCGTTTGATCCCATTTTATAGGGAATGTCGCCTTCTCGATGTTTCCAGACTTCACGAGAATAACCCAGTCGATTCCAGACTCATGTGAACCATCCTCAGTATCTTCCGTGTGTAGAGAGCTGTAAAATCATTTATTACGTGTAATTCTTTCTGATTCTACGTTTTTTAACCGAAATTTTTGTAGGAATCACAAAATTCAAGAATAAACGAAAGTCAGAGAGGTCAATCAATTTTCAGAGTAATTTATTTTCAGTAAGTTATCTGATTGTCCTTGTGAAAATCCATCCTCCATTATTTGGGATGTGTTCTTAGATAGTTATTTTATTAAAAAAGGTCATAAACACGGCAAAATCTATATAACAACCACGCAAATACCAGTAAGAAATGCGAAGACGAACAGTGACGATAGAAAATAAATAAATTACAGTGACAAATATCATAGATCACATAAAGTTTATCTATAATTCTTGCTAAACAATGTCACAACCAATCATATCGCGTTTTGATGGTATCGTATTTTTTAAGATTTTTATTATAAAAAATGTAAATGAAAACTGTTATGTATTTCCGCCTAGGATTGCAGTGATGGGTTTTCAGGCGGTGTAATATACGATCTAGTAATTACTCCAGCTTATTATAACAATACGATTTGTTGCCGGCTGAGTGTACTACAGTCTGTCCATCGAATCCGTAACCCGGGAATCGAAGAGCCTGGTGCGCCCGAGTGCCCCCGGTTTTATGCGCTCGCCTCCCCCACCACTCCCGCGCCCGGGAGAAATCTCATCACTGTGGATATTGTTATCTGTGTTTTTTTTTTTGTGTAGCAATATTGCCTACTTTGATATTTTGAACTTCACTTGTTCATAAATAATAAATTTATTTATTTTACTGCTGTTACTGTAAGACAGCAAAGCGTGATGCGAATTAAATGAATAAAATTATTTCACCCCAAGTTATGAAATAATCATACACTTTAACAAAAAGTTGTCATTTTTATATTATTTTCTCTAAAACATTTTTCTTCTAGAACTATTGCGTATTTATTAAATAAGTCATTGCATATTTTTTCTTTAAAAATTTTTTAATTTTACTTTTACTTTATGTTACATTTTCACTCTACTTCAAAAATAAAAAAAAACTAACCCATAAAAACCAATTTTTTATTATACTTTGTAAAATATAACAACAATTAAAGACGAATTAAAACATATAACATAACACTAAACTTACAGTAATTTAATATATTTCTAAAATGTCAGATGTTTTGAGCTTTGATAAGATACTTCATGCTTTGAAGATTAAATTCTAAAAACATTTGCCAGTTAATTTAGATTTTCGAAATTCGTAATGAAGTACCTATTATGTATATTGACGGAGTAATTCAAATTAAGAAAATATTCCGCGACGTTATCAGGCCGCCGTTGCTAGTAATCAAACTTTTGTAATGATTCCAATTTGAAAAAACTATTAAAAATTTGAAAAATCCAAAATTATACTATAATTATTATTATTTTTTAACGAAAATTTGATAGATCTTCTTGATCGTCGTCACGAGTCTGCTTGCAAAATTTCAGCTCGATTGGATCACGGGAAAAAAATCGATGCAAAGTTTTTTCGACGGCAAGCCGGCAAGCAAGCAAGCAGACGCCACGAGTTAATATAAAGGGAGTAACAAACGGGCACTTCTTTCGAAAGTGCAGTGCAAGTAGTTCCAATTACCCACTCTATAAGTGTATATTTGTATATTTATAACTAACAAGTGAGTTACAATCACGCTCTTTAGCAGAGGGGAAAAGTAGAAAGGATAGAATGCCACACTCTTCTCAACCACCGATCACCAGATTACAAGGTGAGTTGCTCGAGTTGTATGGCGGATCCTGTTGGAACCACATTTCTTAAAAATCCACCGTCCTGTTGGTGCCTAAAAATACCAAGAAAATTTAACTAACTAATCATCAGCCCTTTCTCATAGGGGTAGGCTGAAAGGATAGAACGCCACGCTCTTTTGTCCTGGCACAACGATTTTTACTCATCCACTTGCATATATCTTCTCATGTATGCTCTTCGCTTGTTGAAGGTTCTAAAACGGTTGTCCTCCAATATTTGAGTTATCTTGTCATGTCAGGTCTTCCAAACGGTCTTGCGGACGCCTTCTGTTTCTGCTGCTTTCAACACTCACCTCTTACATTTTCTTAACCATTCTTTCAACCCATCAAAGCAATAATTTCTTTATTATATCTATTAAGTATGCTACAGCCAGCATTATATTCACTTCAAATTCGTTCATTCTCCGCTTGTACAGAGATTTCACACATTCTTCTAAGCGACCGTACTTTTACCGCAGTCAGTCTGCTTTCGTTCTTTTTATTCCGATTCAGGCTTCATATCTCTAAATCCAAGTTTGCACCAAAGCTCTTTTATGTACCTTGTTTCTTTGACAGATTCTTATTGGGTCTGAGAGATCCACAAATATTGCATTCAGAACTCCATTTACTTTGTTTCCCACAGCCTCCTTTCGATATCGTTCTCAGTCTTCCCATGTCTTGTGAAAATGATCCCCAAATACAGAAACCCATTCACTTGTTGTTGCTTACCATTTCATTAAACAAAGTCAATCTTTCTTTTCTCTAGACCACCGAAAAAATAAACTGATATTTAAATCGGGCATCAGTTGAAAATGCGCAGTTCTTCAAATACATTTAAGTTTGAGCATTTCAGCCACGTCCGCGAAGATTCCGATTATTTATATTTTATTTTCTTTGAAAATGGAGAATACAAGAAGAAGGTCCTGTTTCAGTTGTTGTCTGCCTCCGCAGAGGAAGTCCCGCATAAAGGAGGCTGGTCGGAGCAGAGGCGTCACTTCCGGTTCCACGGGAAGCGGTCACCGCTGCCAACACCGTTTCCGGGTACGATCTCGTGTGGCCATTGTCGCACGTTACATGTTTTGAATACTGGCGGCACGCGCTCCTAGTTCAGCATCAAACCACTCTATCCCGCCGGATATCAAATACCCAATGTCTGTGTGGTGTAATACGGAAACCCGAATTGACCCAAACTGATGAAATGACTGAAAATGTAGCCTACATGCATAAACAAAGCTTCAGACATCAGAAATATTTCTGTATTTTTTGAATAATCCCAAATTTAACAAATCCTGAAAGAAAATTAGGTAAGCGTGTTCTTAATGAACCACACATTTCTTCTCAGAGTTTGTTTTCGATACGCAAACGCCATAAAAATTTCATAGAAGTATGTGACGAATAAATGACCAAATAAATACGTCACACTCGTTACCACGGTGAGTACATATTTTATTGAGTATCATTAAATGTAAAAAAAAATTGACACTTCATAATACATAGTTGATCGATAATAAAACAATCTTTTTAATACTTTCGATGTTATAGCGTTAACTTTGTGGTTAAACATAATGTCGGAATAATTAATAGTATTTATAAACTAAATTGTAATGACTGTTCGGCTTTTTATGTAGGTAAAACGGCACGTAATTTTAATGTTAGAGGAAAGGAACACATTAGATGTCTCAACAACAATAACTTTTCCGAGTTTTCTAACCATATTTTGGAAAGAGGCCACACGTTAAAAAAGAAAACGGTATCGAGATTCTACATGCAAATAATAGGGGCCTTAGATGACATAACTTATGAAAAAAAAAAAGCCTTTACACTAAAGCCAATATAATTAACAACAAGATCAATTTTATGAATAGTAAAGTTTTAAGAAATATAATGGACGCTCCAAACTCGCTAGAGAATTATGCCTTGTTTGTACCAAATAATTATTTGACAGACGATGTGACCAGTGAGGTCACGCGCTATTTCATGTCCCAAAACGTAGAACGGATGTAATGAATAAGCACACTACAACACGTAGTGTGCAACTCTTAAATGAACTGAGCGATCATGTCGATGTATTTAATGATAGCATTGAAAGCATCGAACAGAAGATCGTCACAATATAAGAACTCATTCTAAGTTACAATTTGCATGGTAAATGGAGCAATTGGTTATGCAATTTAAAAAAAAGACATATTAAACTGTAACTGGTTGCGGATATTTTATACGAACCGTATGTTTTTTCGAGAAACGATTCTCGACGATTCGTTGAATTCTTATTCAACGTCATCAGGAGAACGACCTTTACCCACGGAGGTAGAGGGCGGACTGATTACTGTTTTCGAAGGCGTAAATTATATGCACTTTGTTATGGATTGTTCACTTCTTCTACAATAGAGATCGCCAGTGTGCAATATGTACTAATTACGTTGGCGAACTTTACTGCGACGTCTCTCAATAGTTGAATCAATGTCCTAAGAACAAGGCGCCATATACTTGATAGTTTGTAACTGTCATCTCTATTGAAATTGGGATGTGTGTATATTTCAATGGACTCCCTCACTAATCTGGATATAAGGTGCGGTTCTGTTGATAAGATTTTTGTCTTGTCAAATCTGATGAAGTGACAGAGATTCCTTTTGGATGCATGTTCGCAGATTGCCAATATATAATTTACGCCCTCGAAAGCAGTAATCAGTCCGCCCTCTACCTCCGCGGGTAAAGGTCGTCCTCCTGATGACGTTGAATAAGAATTCAACGAAACGTCGAGAATCGTTTCTCGGAAAAACATACGGTTCGTATGAAATATCCGCAAACAGTTACAGTTAAATATGTCTAACGACCGTAATAACAACTTCAACTATTTAAAAAAAGACATGTATGAAAAATTTTGTTCTCGAGTGTATCTCCTCCCCTTTCTTCGAAGTAGGAAGAAATACATATAAATTGAGTAGAGATATAGATGAGACACCTGTTTATTTTGTAGGCTTTATTGACAACCAGTACCTACTCGACACTCTGACGCGGCCCCAGCGCCATTCTCGACACCACCCCACAGCTCAAAAATCAATCTTCTTTCTCTTTATTACATACGTAAAAAGCTACACAAGAAAATCCTTTCTGGCATTGGCAAGATTTATGTAGATTCTTGTGTGCAAATTATCTTACTTTTTTCTCAAGGTTCTACATTAAATTTAGGAATTTATAATTTTTTCGTTTATCCTCCATTTTTAAACAAATGTTGGATCAGCTTGATGAATAAACATAGTCGAGATATCTATTACCTAAATTTTTCATAAAAATTTGATTGAAAATATATTAAATCGGGCATAATTCATATACATTTACAACTATGCAGGAATTAAATGATACACTGAATTGTATGCTCAAATCAAGCTAAAAACATTAAATTCATTTTTAAGAAGCATATATGAAGCAAGTATTGATGGCGCCAGAAAGAAAGGGCGACCACGGAAAACACGCCATGACCAGATTTACCAGATACTGCAAGATGGTCCTGTTAGGAGCCTCAACAACTGATTTTTTTTTGTTTATTGAATTTGGAGTTTTATTAAATACCATGGTAGTTGGTAATTTAATAAACATTTAATATTTAATGTTTACTAAACACACAAAAATATATATGATTATTACGATTCATTTGTAATTAGCCTTTACAAAAAAAAAAACATTGTAAATTGACTTGACAAATTCATGAAAATAATTAATTATATTTGATATAACTAAGAGTTTACAAATTTTACACACAACTTATTCAGAGTCACAGTTTGATAAATTAGAAATTTTGGAAATAAGAAAAAGTGTTAATAGTAAATTGAATATTATAAATAACCAGGTCCTTTTTACAAATAGTTATCATCGAGATTTGTTTTCATGTTAATAGATACTTCATTATTATTAATTTCCAATACATAATTTTTAATTAGTGTATATTATAGATATCTCACAGAGACGAAACTGTATTAATTATGGGAAAGTAGGTATAGAAGTCATTTGGGTGTAACAGGACTTATGACCTGTCTTTTGGTTGGCTTAAGTGATCACTTTACACAATTGTACCATTTCCACCCATGATAGAATATACCATGCTTATTCATTTTTTGGAAGTTGTATATATGTTCAAATTGCGTGAAGCTTTCATATATGAGTTGTAAGCGCCTTTTCCATGCGGCCTGTACAAAGCCATTTTCATTCCCCTAAATCCCCACAGATGTCGTTAATGAGAAAATCTACAATTGATTTTACGGAATTTTGGGAGCAATATACTTTTATTATGTGTAATGAAATTCATCCGAATACTTGCATTACACTAGGATACGCCAGGAAATATTATTTCCAATTTTTGTTAAATTCCTTTTTGACCATAATTTTTATATTTTGATTGTCTTCACTTCGGTTTTTTAATTTTTTATTTATTAGTAGATATACAATTGTATCCTGACGAAGGAGCCGAGGGCTCTGAAACACGTTGATATTTTTAAGTACAAAAGTGGTGAAAACAAAGTTCATTTTTATTAATTATATCATAAAATTGAACTTTGTTTAATGAAGTTACGTGGCAAAACTAAATAGTTGAAAGCTAGTTAAATAGTTGCATTCTCCAGCACACAACCCTTCAGCCCTTGTAGTAAAGGACTTCCTAGTCAAAAGTCGAATCACCGTGCTGAAATACGCACCCTATCCCCCGATAAGGCGCTTTATAACTATTTCTGTTTCTAAAAATTAAAAAAAAAACATTGGGGGCTACGAGCGGTGCAAATTAGGGTGCCATACACAGGCTCACGGAGAACGAATTTATTTAGTACTTTCTCTAATTAAAAAAAATGTTGGACGCAGTGCATTGGTTTAGGATGGATGATTTTAATGAAACCGTGTAAATTAAGACTTTTTCTAATGTTCAGTACATTAAATATTTTTTCTACGTATTCAATTGTCGGTCATCGTGGTTAAAGTCGGAAAGTGCTTCACATAATCGAGCAGTTTCACAACCGCATATGAATCTAGTGTTAATCAAAACAACTAGAAACCGGAAGAATATATGAAAATATAGGGGTAGGTTTGAAAAATCAAGGACCTTATGTACACGTCATTCACGTCAAGTCAGTCTTGAGTTTGACAGCGAGTGAAAACCACAGAAACAGCGACAACTGAGCGAAACAACAGAAAGCGGACAAAGATAATAATCAGCGAAATAGGGTCGAGCAATAAACAGCGCGAATTAAATGTTTCATAGACAATTGAATATTCTAGTGCGATTCGAATTAGTTTAAAATTACGGAATATTTCTCCAGTTAAGTTTGTGTTCAGTGACAAGAAGTTTATTTCTTTATATTTTATATATATATATAATGATAATTTCCTTGTGATTACGACACTATCAATTAGAACACAATTGAGTTTCTGGAAAGAAAGATTTATTTAGTCAATCTCATAAGATTTACACAATAAAAGGTAGGTATCTAGCATAAAAAAAATATTTCCTAGAAAGAAAGAAACGACATTTAATGTTACTAATTGTAATGCCGGTTCCTTATTCACAATCACACCTTTTATTATTGAAACTAATCTTATCAAATTTCTCTATCATCAATCATAGATAATTTTAACAATGGTTTCTACTATCCATAGATAATAACGACCATAGACAGTCTATGCTACATAGAGCCACAATGACGAGTGAAGCTTGGCATTGTTTCAAATGAAAGAAAATTATATTTTTCTTTACATATATACATATAATTATAGTTATTTGTCGAAATTAATAAGACTGTCTAATCACAAGGTTATAATTAAAAATATTAGATACATCATTATTTTATCTGTAAGGCAAGTCAAGTTTTTGTGAATTTTGAAGCGTCTCCGAAATATGAAAATATATATTTCACTTGTACTGAAACAGAACACCGAACGCTGGATAAAACGTTCACATAACGAGTAGCTTATTGGTTTAATGGTCATGTCGCTCGCCTAGTGATCTGATGGTCGGTGGTTCGAGCCCCATTCCGGGACAACATCAAGTTAGTCCTATTCTTATAGCACAAGCGTTTAGCTTATTTTGAGAATAGTTAGAATATTGATACGACACGCTTTCCGTGTTCGCATCTCTATTTAAAAAAAATAAATAAATAATAAAGCAGATAATTTTTCGCTTTTAAACACGTAAACACATATAAAGTGAGTAGATTGCTTGCATGCTGAACAATGTAAATAAATGTGGTTCCCAAAGTAGACTGTAACATAAATTGTCCAACTTCTCTGTGTGAGAGAATGCTGTGTCTACGGAGCCATGAATTTTCATTCTGGAACTTTCGGGAATAGTTGATACAATTTCACGGAGGCAACTTTGCTTTGTACTTTTTTATAAACTTTCATAATGAACATTTCAGGCGGCATATATTATTCACAAAGTATTCTTAAATCAGGCCTACTTACCCAAGTTGTTGAAATATTTCTTCTTTATTATTCCAATATTAATAGATAATTTTTGTTTCATGTTAATTCAACTTGTATCAAGATTTACTTATACTTTTAAATACTTTTAATTGTTTTATTTTATTTTATTTTATTAATATCCTATTCAGATCATTTTTTTCACTTACTGTCTTACTGTTACTGTCATCTTTTTAAATACTTTTAATTGTTTTATTTTATTTTATTTTATTAATATCCTATTCAGATCATTTTTTTCACTTACTGTCTTACTGTTACTGTCATCTTTTTAAATACTTTTAATTGTTTTATTTTATTTTATTTTATTAATATCCTATTCAGATCATTTTTTTCACTTACTGTCTTACTGTTACTGTCATCTTTTTAAATACTTTTAATTGTTTTATTTTATTTTATTTTATTAATATCCTATTCAGATAATTTTTTTTCCTTTGTCTATAATATAATTAATTAACACCATTATTAAATTGTAAACATTTAATTATTACTATTACTTAATTTTAATTGGCAATAAGATTTATTCACAAATGTTATATAAATAATAAATATTCTTGAACATTATACTACTGGAAGAGCACTGTCTGCTATAATACAGTAAATTACTAGTGTAGCAGGCAGGGCGTCAAATCAATTTAGTGTTTACTTGCTGCCAAGACACTCAACAACAATGAAAAAAGCTTCATTAAATTTTGTAAACACTGTAAACATTTGTAACATTGAACATTGAATAAACATTTATTTATTTATTTATTATTTATTTATTTATTACACTCAGAAATTAGGGCCATCGCTTAAAAAGACTTCCACACACGTTTTTCTTATTCATAGCTTCGTATCTGTGAGACTTCTATCTTAGTTAAAATATTATTAATATTTAAAGCATTAACATTGTGGTAGACATTATAACAGAATGTTAGTTAACTAAATAAAAACCACTATCAGGTTTAAGGTCGAGACGTACCCGTCTCTTCGTCAGGATCAACACTACACTATTATATTCACACTCTAACTTTAGACCCCGCCCCCTCTCGCTCTCTTCCGTTAGATTCCTGATTGTCCTGTAGGCTAGTTAGTGCATGCTTGTCTCTGACAAGATTAACACGCATGTGATCAATATTGGTGAAAGTTTGACAATTCTATGGTTGTTGTGTATATGTGAATATAGTAGTGTAGTGTTACGTCTCGAAACTGGTAGACCTTAAATCTGGTAGTGGTTTTTACTAAGTAAACTAACATTCTGTCAATTAACATAGTACCTACGTAATAACAATTTACAAAACAAATTTTTATTTTATTATACTACTTATAGGTAAGTTACTTATATAATACATATGATTTAGCAGGATACAACGTATACTAATTATTCTGATAAAGGGACCATTGGCTTCGAAACATATGTATATTTTCAACAAATTAGTGATGAAAGCAATCCCCTCTCCTAAGGAAAGAGCTTAGTGTATCTCTATTCAATTTCATACTCTGTGTCTCGAACCTGTCCTTGTCTTTATCTACAAAATAAAATTGCGAATAAAATTGTTTCAATTATGATCGGAATGAATGGATTTTAGGAGTTTTCGTGTCTGATTCCATTTGTGACATTTAGTGCCGCTCTGTCGGAGTATGTAGGGGAGAGGAGGGTAGTCCCGTACACCTAAATTTAGGTTGAAATTATGTGATAACTTTAAAGCATTAAACGTTCAATGAGATACAGTTCTACAGCCATTTTAATTGTTTTTTTGATTGTGTCTTTAAATTTTTTTTTAAGTAATAGGTACTTTTTATTAAAAATATTTTAAAAAGTGGAATGTACGGTATTACCCGAATACTTCGGGTAATACCGTACAGCAGTAGTCTAATTACGTACATTAATTTATGTTTACAAAAACTAAAGATGTAACCATCTGGGACCTCATTGTCCCCGCATAGTGCACGCACCCATTGAGCACAAGTTATGCAACGACACCGGAGTTTATCATTCTTGCCAAATTCTCCACAAATAGTACGTACCTCATTAGCTACGCCCAGAAGTCCTTCATCGTAGTACACTCCATCATTATTGTCGTTGTCATGAAGAACCACTTTTGTAGTATCATGATCAAAATCGGTTTTGGAAGAGCTAAAAATCTTTCGTTTAAAAGATTCTTCATTTGTAGCTTCTTATATTACCCAAAACCCGGAAACCGAAATATTTTTGACAAAAAATTGTATAATAAGTGGAATTTTGAATGCTTAGGCACATTAGGTCCAATGTCAAGCTATCAAAGATCGCTAAAATCAATATTATTTTACAAAGTAAATGTGATAAATGTACTTACAGTGAAGTGGGACCCACCACAGACCCAGGGCCGTTCTACGAGCAAAAGCTCCCGTATTCGCTACACTTTCGCCATCCAGTTTGGCATTGTTTTAATGCTGAAGCAGCTTCCTCGCTACGCCGCTGATGATGCAAGCACTCGCGCGACGCGGCGAGGAAACTGCACTAACCACTTCACAACCTCATAAATGTACTTACAGCTTAAACATCAACCGATGATTTCCGTAAACAAACAGTGCAAAACGAAAAACGCGCTCTCTAGATGACGATCACCGGCCGAATGGTGCGTGTTGCTGTCTGAAGCTAACGGCTAACGCTTGATAAGGGCAGGTATTTTTTGCTGTTGTGCGTTTGGCTAAAACCACGTGTGCGGAATTATCCGCTGCACGGGAATACCCTCCGCTCCCCTACACGACTTTATCTGTTCCAGTGTCTCGGAGTAATAAGATATTTGAGTACTCCAGCCACGCGCGAGGGATTGAATCCCTTCCTTATTGGGCGGGGAGTGGCTTCCTTCTAACAAGGACTCAAAGGAAACGACAGCGCTCGCTTTCCCTGCCATTACGCGGCCAATTTATGCCCCTTCTGGGCGCCGCCGCGGGCCGCAGCAGGGCCCGGCAGGCCCTACATCAGGCCCGCAGAGGCGCGATTTGCCAACAGTAAATTGAATGCCAGAACACTTTATTGAGAACAAAGTTACGGAGTGGTTTATTTCAGACAATATTATCCGGGACGCTTAAACTGAACACAGCCTTGGGAAGAAACCGTATTTATTGAGAAATTTATCAATTTTCTCTTTTTATCATAAAAGTAGGTACTTGCTCGATTCGTATCATAGTCCTATTGACGTATGGCCATAATATTATACCCAGTTTTACAGAACATGCAGTGAGAATATTGAAGCATGACTTTTTTCTGAGTTACTGAGTTACATACTAGCAAGTTAGTCCTATTTTCATAGCACAAGCGTTTAGCTTAGTTTGAAAATAGTAAGAATATAGATGTGACACGTATTCCGTGTTCGCATCTCTATTTAAAAAAAAAAAAAATATATTAAATATGAATCGAATTGAAAAACACGTTTTTTTTCCACTATATATTTATTTAATTGTTAAAACGTTTTCGAGATCACTCTCATAATAACGTTTTAAACTAAATTAAAAACAGTTAAAGACAGTATTTATAGGGATTGGGTGTATGTAATGGTGATGGGGGTAGGGGGCGTGGTAAGAATAGATAGGAGTGGGGAGGTTATGGGTGGTATTTGGATGTTAATTATATTTTTATTATTTACTTTATTATAATTTCTGAGATCTTTATTGCAGCAATGAAGTAGCGTTAAATTATTATGATCGAATGTATGACCCTCAATTTTGGCATGTTCCGCCATTTCTGGATTTAAGGCAAAGTTTTTGATTGCTCTCTTATGTTCATCTAATCTTTAAAATTTGAATGTGATATTCTACCCTCGCTTACAGAAGTATGAAGCGCAGTTGTTATTATTATTACAATCACGAAAAAATCTAAGAAAATTTAGCTAAGGGTCATACAAATGATATGAAAATTAATTTGAATCCTCAGGTGATTTATGAGACGATGCATTTTACCATGATACAATACATGGCAAATGGGATAGTGTATCAATAATCTACCTAAAAAAAATTAAAACTAGTTAGTGTCACGTATTGCGTTACACGTAGCGGGTGAATTTCGAGCATGGAAATAATTCAAACGATCGTATTTCGATTATGGAAAGGAAGATTCACAAACATCTAAAAACACATTTCATTAAAAATTCATTTATTTATTTACCTTATCCCAACTAACTAACCATCACACCGTTTCCCCGCAGCGGTAGGCAGAGAGGATAGAACGCCGTATTATTCTTTCTTTACACACCACTTTTGCTTCGGCCACATTCGTACATCTTCTCGTGCAAGCTCTACGATTGTCGAGGCTGTGTTATGTGCAATGATGCAAACGCTTCCTCGATAATTTGATACCTCTGTATGAAGAAACGATGAGTTACTTTGTGAAGAGTTTTGATTAAAAATAATAAAAAATATAGTTAATTAGATCAAATTGAATGGCAGATGGTCGCATTTTTACATTTTTATGTTTATGTTACTACATAGTGGCACTTTGACACAATGGTGATTAAAAATTGCCATAATTTTCAAAATGATAACCTCTGTAATATTTATAGAAAATTTGTGGTAAAAATGAGCCGATAATAACACGAAATTATTCTACCCATCACTAGCACAGTTTCCTAAAGTGCGTAAGTGCATTTTTTTGTGTAACTGCTGTTACTGTTGCTATATGTTAATAAATAACATGTTTACTCTGTGGAAACTTGTAAGATGGTCTCTATACTATGTAATAATCATGTGTTATCTGATTTTTATATGTACTGTAAGTTTCCCATGAATGAAGAAAATAAAATAAAGTAAAAATAAAATAAGTGCGACCGAGAGCTTCACAGGATTTTTCTTAAAATTGTTTAACGACCAGAGTTGCCAATTTGTTTTGGCCCGAATGTAGGCCTCCAATATAAGCTGAAAACTAATTGTAACAAATGTATGTATTGTATTCCTTTTCATTGAAGACTGTAATATAATTTGAATAATTTCTTAATAAAGTGTGTTGAAAATGTATTTAAAATTAATCTTATTAGGAATCGCATAATCACTATGCATAAAATTAGTGCATATTCCCCCGGTGAACCCGAATGGATTTTCTATTGTAGAATTGACTTTTGTGATTGAGTTTAGTCTCTTTTGACTACTTATTCGATATTATTATTTATTTGACCGCTTATTCTATATATTATATTATTAATTAAGATTTGATATATTAGATAAATAGTATATTACCTAATTCTCATTGTTTATTAAATTAGGTTACACTACCTACATGATTGTAAGTGATTATCTCTCACCACACACAAGAATTATAATTCTTTTTGGTAAGGCATATGTAACATATAAAAAAATTGAATTGTAACCATTTTTTAGGTATCATTGTAATAAAATATTATATATATTATCAATTTAATAAATAAAAAAAAATACTAATACCTAACATGCTTATCCGCTCTCCCTTGATTATTCTCATTCGGATAATTTATTAACGTTACATAGTTTGAAAACAGAAACCACCCTCAAATAATAGCCGGCCTGTATTCCAGGAAATACAATATATTATATCCATGCAAATGAATTTGTGGATCTCCTTTGCACACTGCGCCATCTCCACTCAATCAGTGATACAATCCGGCGCCTGGTGAGAGGGCGAAGAAAGAGTGGGCGGATGAGCTGCGGCAGTAAGGAAGCCAGAAGGGGATTAGTTCTAGTTAGTAGTTTATGGTTCAAGTTCCCGGGGGCGGTTCTTCCCCCCCTACCCTCGGGCGGCCGCGGAGATTGATCAACTACCGGAACAGATATTAAATTACGGTGTGTGTAGTTTATCCCGGCTAATTACATTTGGCACGAAATTTGCAAAACGAGTCATCAGTCATAACCACTGCCACCCGGGAACAGGTTTGGCTGGTAAAACGTTAGGTGTAAAGAGTTAAGTTTTTTGGTTGAAAAATTAATTTTATTATTAATTTCTTTATATAATAATCGCAGTCGTAACAATTTAATTATTTAAATAATGATCGATGTCATAAAGCAAAAACTTTGTTTATGTGAAGCAAATATTTTGAAAATAAGTAAATATTGATGATTTCATTCATTTTGGTTTTTAATTTCAAGAAAGAATCTATAAACAAGAATCTCAGGCGAAGCCGGGCAGAAAAGTAGTTGAATATAAATAAAAGTTTTGGTTAACGCGTTATTTCAAGGGAACTTTAAACTTTAAAACTTTGAAAGGAGAATCATATACCATATGAGAATCTGAGAGAATCTGAGAATCATATGCTATATGAGAGAGAGAATGTTTAATATTTAAATTATTTTGATTAAAGATTTCGGGATATAACACAAAAAACATTATTTAATGTAGAAATATAGAAAGTAGAGATAGTGTTCTGCAATATGTAATACAATATCACATTGACAATGTCCTCCAATTTAATCAGGAGAAATGGTTTTTCATCTTACCAAATTGATGTGTATTGCCATTTTACTGAAGTGACATGTGACACAATCACGAACTCTAGATCACAGGAAACACACAAATAGGTCAACCTTTAGGAGACCTACGTCAATTTAAATAGATTGTAGTATCCAACGACATGCGAATTTAAATGATTACATAATTAATGTGACAATGTTATGGATCTAGGTGAAAATACTATTTTCAAATAATAAAAAGTAGGTTGTTGATGTAGATGGTGCTCGCCTAGTGATTTGGTGGTCGATGGTTCGAGCCCCATTCCAGGACACCAGCAGGTTAGCCCTATTTTCATAGCACAGGCCTTTGGCTTAGTTTGAGAATAGTAAGAATATTGATGTGATACATATTCTGTGTTCGAATATCTATTTTAAAAAAAAAAACAATTTTTGCATTAGTTAGTTTTAGAATTAGTCAATCTATACATATTATAATAAATCACATGATGAGTTAGATGAGTTAGTCCTAAGCTGGTTAATATATGATGATGAATCGATGAACACATATTGGATAACGTGTAAGGAATAATATATATATATCTCACAGAGACAAAATTATATTTTTACGTGAAACTAGGTATGAAAGTCTTTGGGTGTTCATAGGGCTTATGACCTATCGTACGGCTGGCTTAAGTGATCAGTTTACACAATATAACGATCGCCATTTCCATCCATGATAGAATACCATGTCTTCTAAATTTCTGGAAGTTGTATATATTTAAATTATACGGCATGTTTCGTATATATGTTGCCACAATCCTTAGCGCGGCCGGCATCCAAAGCATTTTCATTCCCCTTAAATGGCCACAGATGTCAGCAATGAGACGTCTATTTTTTGATTTTTTGGAATTTTTAGCAATATCCTTTACATGTGTAATGAGATTTTTGCCAATTGTTAGCATTACACTAGAATACGCCTGAAATATTATTTCAATTTTTTTAAACTCCTTTGGACCAGTTGATTAATTGATTAATGATGTCTCTGTGACAAAAATCTAGTACTGTTCTGAAAAATTTGAACAAACTCAAAATATTCTGAACGTGTAAGATGTTCTAAAAACAAAACTCGCTTAACACTAGAGTAGTTTTAAGTTCCAAGAATAAGTATGCATTTGAAACCGGGAAGGAAATTAATTTAAGCACATTCAAGACCAACCAAGAACAGGATACAAGAGCTCGAATATTGGACAAAACTGTTCTCCTTTAATTAAATTTTAGTTTCCGATGGCGCGAGGCTGCGCGGCGTAGCACCTGTTCGGTTTTCCTAAGATGGGTACAGTGTAGTATATCGACGGCTCCTACGTATAATATCGTAACCCACAAATCGACGATTTTTAGTTTTTTGTGTATTTCATATGTATTTAATTATATCTTTATTTACAAGAAAGAAAAAAAAATATTTTGCAATAAATAACGTTTTTTTTCGGACGTATTTTATCGTATCTCAAACAATCACATATTTTTTACGAAGTATACTATCGTATGTAACACTTACGATAATTTTCGTTGGAAAATAACATAAAATAATTTTATCGTATGTAACACTTACGATAACATACGTTGGAAAATAACATAAGATAATTATCGTATGTAACACTTACGATAATATGCGTGAGAAAATAACATAAGAAAATTAACGTATGTAACACTTACGTTATTTTACGTCGCGTCTCTTCCGAAGTAAAGTGTTGTAAGTCATTTATACGATATTTTACGTCGCGTCTTTTCCGAAGTATAATATCGTATGCACATTTCTACAAAAAACTTTAATAATTTCGACATTTTTATGATTATTTATGAAACTACAGTATAAAGTAAAATATTGAAACGAAATTTCAAAAAAATTGGACAATAATTAGATTTATACCGGACGAAAATATGTTCAAATCCTTCTACTGTAAAATTGAATTTTGTGGGTTACGATATTATACGTAGGAGCCGTCGATATGTAGATGAAGACGCTGTTAGTGTCACCGAGAATTACCGTTCAAACTTTTCATCTCCTGAAGCTTGATTTATACCACTTGCGATTTTAGAATGAGCTTTACAGCAAAAAAATGTTTTTTATTTTTTTTATTTTTTATTGTTACAATAATATTTATTACACAATTGTGTTATTCATAGTACCTCTCCATTTAAGAGCATTGCTCTTGTGCTCGGATTTCTATATATAATTCTTTACATTTAATTATTTACATTTAATAATTTTATATAATATTATATATCTAGGATGAAGTAGTAGATTGAACGTCTTTGAATTTGAAGGTAATGGTGTCTAGTTCACTTCATTGAGATGTTCTTTCAATTTGCTCTTCAATTGTTCTGTATCCTGTATCTTTTTCATTTCGATTGGAAGGTTGTTAAAAATTTTTATGCCTGAGTATATGAAGCCTTGTTGATATTTTTTTGTATTGCATTTTAGGATTTTAAAATTGTCTCTTAATCTTGGTGTTGTGTTTTTTTCGAAATTGGCCTGAACGTTTTCTTTGATAAGTTGTATAATTGATACTCTTTTGTATATAGATTCCACCTTTGGGACTGGAAACATTTTGAATAGTATTTGTGTGGGTATAGTATTAGTTGATTTTTTTTTAAGTTGGTGACTTTAATAATTGTTCTCTGAATTACTTTTATTCGATCTATTACATTATTATAAGTTTCACCCCACCCTATTATTCCATATTGGAGTAGTGAATGGACTGTTGCATAGTATACCTATTTTAAATTGTCTGTGCTTAGAATGTTTCGTAGTCTTATGAAAATATATAAAAATCTTCTAATTCTTTTCGTCAACTCGTTGATATGGCTATGCCATTTAAGATGTTGGTCTTTAATTACTCCAAGATATGAACATATCGATTCTATTATAAGTAAGGCTTATAGGGCTTTAGGTTTCATCATGAGAATGTCTAAAGATTTTAAGTGTGTAAAGACATTGAAAGTACTTTACTGCACTTTTGTCAGAAGCAAACTCGAGTATGCAACGCAAGTATGGAACCCCCAGTATATGATCTATGTAAATCGCTTGGAACAAATTCAAAAAATTTATTCGCTTTCTCAACTTTAAATTCAAATGCGTTTCTGACGATTATGACAGTTCATGCAAAAAATATCACATCCTACCTTTATACAGACGTCGGGAAATAGGTGATTTGATGTACCTACTAAAAATTGTATCAGGCAACGTCGACTGTCCTGAACTATTAAATAGACTAAAATTCCATGTTCCCTGTAGATCTCGTAGACACAACCTAGTCTTTCACATTGATTTTACCTCATCCAACTATCGTCGGAATTCATATTTCTTGAGGGTATGCGATGCATTCAATAAACTGATAAGATTATTGGATATTGATCTGTTCGAGTGCAGCCACACAAGATTAAGAAAAATTTTGAGTGCTGAATTTTTTTCCACGTAATAATTAAGTTTCTTTTTCTTTTGTTTAAATTTTTTATTCTTTCTTTCTATATAATTAATATGCCTTAGTATATCATAAATATTTATCATTACTGACATATTTCTATTTGTTTAAATTTTTTATTCTTTCTTTCTATATAATTAATATGCCTCAGTATATCATAAATATTTATCATTACTGACATATTTCTGTTTGTTTAAACTTTTTATTCTTTCTTTCTATATAATTAATATGCCTCAGTATATCATAAATATTTATCGTTACTGACATATTTCTGTTTGTTTAAATTTTTTATTTTTTCTTTCTATATAATTAATATGCCTTAGTATATCATAAATATTTATCATTACTGACATATTTCTGTTTGTTTGAATTTTTTATTCTTTCTTTCTATATAATTAATATGCCTTAGTATATCATAAATATTTATCATTACTAACATATTTCTAAATGTGGAGACCTGTAATTGGCCATTTACATTGTATCATTGTTTTCTATGCTTTTTTTTTTGTGCTGTTGGTCTTCCATAAACATTAAATAAATAAATAAATAAATAAATATTTAATTTCCTTTTTTGGATTTATTATTGAGCATGAGTTGTTATCTCGTCTTTTTTCTTTCTTCTTTTTCTTCTTCTATCTTCGTGTTTAACCAATCTTTTTAAAATCTTAATAGCGTATATTGCGCATTGTGAATAAGGCTGGGCCTCCCTTACTGGTGATGCGGTTTACAAAAAAATGCGGGTGTTAAAATTAATATATTGGTTAATTTATCGATCAGATTTCGCTCGATGGAAAAAAGCGGGGATTCAAGTCAAGGCAAGATGAACGTAGGCAAATACGAGATGAGGGATGAAAACAATGAGTCGGGGGCATGAAGCGAACTTCAAATAAGATCAAAATCCTACCTGGAGATGACCGGACGCGGGTGGGTATACGGGAATGCCTCTTCTGTACCAATCCTTCTCCAATGCTGCAGACACAACACTCTCGTCACTCGATGATTAATTAAAAACAATGCAGAGATGAAAGAAATTAACAAGGTTGCGGTTATAAGAGTAAGTATGACAAATGTCGATGCGGGTATATAATATAATACTGCGAATTATATTATAAACCCGGTAGTCTAAAGCCGAATTATAAAAATAGATACGGTCTCTTCGGCGGAAGACAATTAACAAGTACTGTAGGATATTAACTAATTTTATGTCAGAGTCAGTCAGAGTCATATATACGACATTGATATTATTTTATTAATATCCTATTCAGATCATTTTTTTCCTTTGTCTATAATAGAATTAATTAACACCATTATTAAATTGTAAACATTTAATTATTACTATTACTTAATTTTAATTGGCAATAAGATTGATTCACAAATGTTATATAAATAATAAATATTCTTGAACATTATTCTCCTGGAAGAGCACTGTTTGCTATAATACAGTAAATTACTAGTGTAGCAGGCAGGGCGTCAAATCAATTTAGTGTTTACTTGCTGCCAAGACACTCAGCAATAACGAAAAAAGCTTAATTTAATTTTGTAAACACTGTAAACATTTGTAACATTGAACATTGAATAAATATTGAATTGAATTGAATATCATTAGGCGAAAATCAGGTAAAGTAGACAGAGTGGCAATTAAATCGAAAAAAGGATTAATTAATGACAAGTATTGTTAGATCTTTATCTCACAGCCAAAACAATTGTCTCTATTTTTCCCCATCCAACATTGGCCAAACCACTTACATTCCTTTGTAGCGAGTACAAAGGTTCGGAGGAAGCTGACGAAAGTTTTGAGGCTGTCGAGGTAAGTCGAGCGTTCTTCACACGTGATCCCTTTGACTGTGGTTATTCCGATTTACAAATACCCACCGCATTCAAATCCCAAAACGATTTTATATCCATTTTATTTTCTTTTGTTCAAAGGCCTGCGCCACATAGGCGTACCTTTCGTCGCATTTTTGACGCCGCGGAACGCCGCTACATTTTTTTCCATACAATATTCGCTTATCGAACACACTGAGCGGACCATCGGTCGATCCGCTGGCGGAACGCTCGCTTCGGCGTCTGTTCGGTTCGCCACCCACGGAACTTACTGTGAATTCGGTGACGTCGCGTCTCACGTTTTTAAATACAACGCGCCACATTCGACGGATTGTCCGCACGCGTGTTAGCTCTCCGCGCGGTCCACCGCGGAATATTGTGACTGCTAATTTCGGTTGCGGATTTTACGCGACGGAAAAAACGCGTAGTGTGGCGCCGGCCTAAATGAGTCTTGATAGTTATAAAAAGGGCACGCTTACAGCAATAGTTTACAAATGTTACAGATTTTTAAAAATATTTGTTTATTTCGTTATCAATGCTAATTGGTTAGTAAATAAATTTTTCAAATCCTATAATAAAATTTCTTTCTGTTCATCAATTATAATATCTTTCAGCAACAAAGACCAAAACTAGATAAAAACAAAGTGATTTCCAGCGCTACTGATTGGTAAAGTTTAATGATAAAAAAAGTATGAAATAATTTATAAAAAAAAAAAAAATTTAAGAAAGCTCGTAAGACAAATGATATCATATGACGCTTCCTAAGCTTTTTGTGAACATATTTATTCGAGAAGCAACTCGCCCCAGCCTTGTTTGTATCTACGGCCGCGTACAAACTTGCTTATAAACTGCTAATACAGTTCTGTTAGATGCCTGTAATAATAGATTTATTTATAGATTATTATAAATAAACAATAAAAAAATAATAAAAAGTACGTAACGTTGAGAATTAAATATTTACACATCTATATGCTTCGTAGTAATATTCATTTTTGTTTCAATATATACATCAATTCATATTTGACACATATTTTTGTTTAAACGAAAGAAATGTGAGACTGACAGATATATTTTATTTATTATTTATTTTATTTATTAAAATTAACTAACATAAATATAATTTGAAACATTTAAAAATATTCTCCTATTTCTACTCAATGCTACATATATTTTTATAAAGTCTATTGAGTCAATTAAGAGATTGTCGGGGGCAAGTATTAGATATAATTTTTTATAAAAAAGAACGGTATTTTTTTATAAAACGATTTTCTAGCCATAAAAAAATAACTTTGATAATTAACCTCAATGTATTGTATAATTTGACACAAACAATTTTAATCTGAAAGAAATCCTTCTTTATTAAAATAAATTCAAAGTTTAAAATTAGTAAAAGCATAAGATGATTTTTTATGACGTGTAGTCACATCGTATTAATGCCGTGTAATGAGCGTTTATAAGATATTTGATGAACATTTTTTATTATGACACATTTTTTCTGTACCTAACTTGCCTTTAAATTATTAATGCTCTGTGAAATAAAAAATAAAATAAATTATAAATGAAAAAATTAATCTATGAAAATCAGAATTAACATGAAAAATTCAGTAAGTAATTATGTTTTGCTAGATTTGTAGAGCACATAGGTATTATTTGTTTACGTTGGTACGTCTGAGTTGTATGGCAGTCACTCAGAAACTGGCAGCAAAAGTTAGAAAATCGTAGATTCGTTGATTTTTAAAATAAATAAGGATTAGATATTTTCAGTTATGTTTTTGAATGTTATTCCGCCTCGGTCGGCAGTTAGATAAAGCAGCATTACAGCTAAGTTCGCGGTCCAATGGACCAAAGCACTCAGAGGGCGAGGCGGCAGGCGTTGGAATGGTTTTATTCTGCGTGCTGAACACAACGAAAAAGACACAGAAAATTCATCGCTTATACTCCAGTGATGGTAAAAATCATTAAACTCAAGGGTTACATTTTATTTATTTATTTCTGTTCGAAGAATATTTTTTCTTCTGTATGAAGGCTTGAACTTTGTGGTGACATTATTATTAAAATAAAACACAAATCACTTTGTTTTCACCTCTTTATTAGATTAAACAATCTACATGTTTCGAGAACAATGTTTCCTACTTCAGGATTATTTGTGTATTAAAAATTTAAAAAGTTAAACCAAGCAAATGTGTTACTGTGAGGGTGGGTGAGGGGGTAGGTGAGGGGTGGGGGTTCGAGGTGTTAATTATTATGGGTCGTCTGGATAGGGTGGAATGTTAAGTGGAAAAATATTCAAAATAGGATTATGCAAAAATTTTGTCTGTGTATTTATTATATTAGAATTAATATTAACGTTTTTCCTAATTTCAAGTATTTTTAAATTATTTATTTGTGTGATCTTATAGCTGAAATGTAAAATTTTTAAACCTGTGTTAATATCAAATGTATGGTCATATTCTATTAAATGTTTTGCAAAATCAGACTCAATATTGCTAGTTAATGCTTTGATATGTTCTTTAATCCTTGTTTAAAAATTTCTTTTTGTTTTGCCAATATAAAAATTATCACAATCGTTACAATTAAGTGTATAAAGTCCTGATTTCTGTTTATTTCTTTTTAAATTAAATATAAAATTTTGGTTGGACTGTGCCTGTCTCACTAGAAATATCTGTGTTGAGACAGACAGAGTTTACAATAGTATGTATTTATAAAACATAGTGTGTAGATATATGGTAGAATAATTATTTGTATTGGACAAGTATTGTATATTAACATAAGATAATAAGGTGATTAAAGTAACATAATAGAAAATATATCATATATTTGAGGTAATAGTGTGTTAGTGTTAGTTTCGGATCCACTGTTTTATTTTGTATTTTATGTTAGGGTTGTAGATTGTGGTATGTAACCTTTTTCCATACGTGGTATGTAATCTTGGGATTTGTAGATTGAGTTTGTTTAACAAAAATATAACATAATAAAACATAGTAACCATTATTAGAGATTTATGGCTAGAGAGTTATGTGCTGATGTTTTATGTATGTATCTAGACAAAGACAAACTACAAATGAGAATAATTAAAAATATTGCAATTAAAAAAAGCGCGTAGTATGTGGAAGATGAATTAGCAGGGGCAGGGTAAGTGGATACAGGGCGCAAATAATACTCACGGTTTACTGTGTTTTAGATATATCACTTGCTAGATAGAAATATCACATGCTACTGATATAGCGGCCGCTGATAGTGGTTGTGGGATAGCTGGATCGGGCCTCCGATTGGTGGATATCGTACGATGCGTGCGGCTAGAATCGCAACGGTTCTGGACTGCCTCAGATGTGTTAATGCCTGATGAATTTGGTTTGATCGCATTAAAATTTGTGAACATATAATTAATTTAAAAAATAATATAAAAAATACTAGCTTCCCATACTTACTAACTAAACATACAATTGTAGTTCTAATATACAGAATACGCAATACTAATTAGTATAAGTCTATTTGCTTATTATTTGTTTATTTGTTTATTTGTAGGTGAGCAGCTTGTGGGCTGATATACACCAGGTATTCTACAATGTCATTTAAATATCAATTGAACAGTGCCAGAAAAATTTTTTTCAATACAATTACATACATATTTAAAAAAAAACAGAGGGAAAAGAGAAACAAATGGAGATTACTATAACCCGGTTTTTTAATTTTCTGGGCTGTTCTGCCGTATGCCTGCCAGGGTGATGAACCTTATAAAGGGATCCATAATGTCGGCAAAAGGTCTAAAAAACGCAGCAGAATAGCTCAAAAAATTCATAGAACGACTGTGAAAACCTAGCATTTTTAGTATAGATCTGAAAAATAAAAAATAAATTAAAATATTTCTAATTTTTTTTCATTAATCAATTAGAAAACACATACAAAAAAATCAAGTTAACGAAAAAAAATTTAAATGCCACCGGGACTCGAACCACGGACCTCACATTCTATCCGGGAATGGCGCGTTATCCAATTTCGCCATGGTACTCTGGTAAGTTAACGAAAATTTTTCAACCTTATATGTAGTCTCTTTTTAATTGATTAACTTTTTTTTTTCAAATTGGATAACGCGCCATTCCCGGATTGAATGTGAGGTCCGTGGTTCGAGTCCCGGTGGCATTTAAATATTTTTTCGTTAATTTGATTTTCTCTGTGTGTATTTTCTAATTGATTATTATAAATTGTTTTATAATTCACAGAACTTTGTTCTGAAATCACAACTTCACAACAATAATGTGTTTCCTTTAATATAAAATATTTCTATATAAAATGTTAATTTCAAGCGGAATTAATCGATGTGAGCGCGAATAAATGTAGATATTCCATTAGTAAATTGCTTCATTACATTCGCGCGATATTTAATTTATCGCCGGATGTCTCCTGACAACACGATTTATCGCATTAACTAAGGCCATTAAAGTTTTCCCTCGAATTGACTTCCAAGTGGATTTTTAATCTGCACGGTGGCTCCTCCTCCCCACTTCGCTCCAATCTTAAACACAAAAGACTTTGGATGTTGTCGATGGCAGTTCAATTTAAACATAAAGAAGTGACGCCCCGCGAACCATATTATAATGATATATCCAGGAGAGATCTCCCCCGAACTCCCTTCCCCGGGGAACATCCGCACTTTGACAGGATCATTTATAGTTTGGCGCGCGCCTCTACTCTTTTACACAGTTTATCTATTACAGTAAGGTTGTTACTTTTTAGACTAAAATAGGAAAATAATAAAATGTACAGGATTTTAACATAAAAACTATACATCGTTTTGGGGCAGCAGTAAAATCACAACAGACAAAAATGTTAAGAAGACAAATACATTGGAATAGAAAAAATAATGTGATTTGACATCCGAGAGAATATACAGGGTTATCAGGAAAACATTAATAACCTCGCAGGACTATATTCCTGCCTTGATTATGAGTCGAAAATGTTCGAACAACTATGACCTTATATCGATAGTTATGGAGATATGCGACATCAAAATTTGCTTTTTTTTTTCAATATTTTCATCTTATTGTTTGTTAAACATTGGACATCGTTACAGTATCTTATATCGAATATAAAAAATGCATTCCTTTAATACAAGTCAAATAAGATAATGAAAACCTTCAGAAATTCCATTTGAAATTTCTGCCTTGTTTTTATTAATTTATTGAACTTGTATAGAAACGAATGAATTTTTCGTAATCGATATAAGTGTAATTGTAATTATAAGTCAACATTTTGTAAAAAATAAGTCAGAAATATTGAAAAAAAATGCTAATTTTGATATTGCATAACTCCATAACTATTGATATTAGGTTATGGCTGTTTGAACAATTTCGACTCATAATCAAGGTAGGAATATAGTCCTGCGAGGTTATTAATGTTTTCCTGATAACCCTGTATAAGCAGATATTTATACCAGTGGCATGATTGGAGGATGGTGTTCTCTTTATAAATTTGTAATAGGAATAATTATTTGTTCATTGTCTTGGTTTACGAAGGTTATATTATACCTACGCATAACTCGACCGTTGAAGTTTTGATTATATACAGGAAAATATATTCAAAATAAAAATAAAGTCATTTAATGACTTTTTTGGTGATGTTTACTGCGTTAACTTTGTGGTAGGACCTAAGTATGATTTAAAAATTTAAATAAACTTGGTGCAAATCATTTCATGATTAATTTAACTTTTTGTTTCAAAATGACTGTATCTTTACCAAAAGATTGAGAAAGAAAATCAATTATTGCACTGATCACAATTTGGATGACATTTTATATAATACTTAAATATATTTAGGGGATGGGGTGTCTAGGGAGTTTTAATGAAATTTTTCAAAAATTGTTTTAGAACGGCCAAAGGTTTCTAAAGATTCTACAGAAATCAGACACACATTAAGTCTTAAATATGTAAATACTCAAAAATCATACTAAATAGCAAAATAATCCAAGATTTTTTATGTAAATCTAAATTATATTATCACTAGATTCTAGAAACGAGAAGAACTGCACATAAACTAAGATTTTAGAATGGTTTAAATGGTTTATTATATTTTAGAAAGACTCAAGTCCTTGGACAAGAACCCTTTCTCCTACCGAGCCAAAACCATAGATTCGGGCGAACAAATAGCGAACTGTGAATCCGTGCGATAGACAACAGCGAAAACGTGTTACCGAAGACGAGTGGAACTATCCAGCGAAGTGTCTGATCTTAATTCCTACCACAGTGAAAACGTGACAGTATAAAAAAAATTTGGTCAAACTCATGATTATAAATATATATATATTTGTATAAATAATAAAGCCTCAAAAGCCTTTGATAAAATACCATCGAATACTTTTGAGGAAACTGCGACACCTGGGTATACACGGTGATTTGTACAGGTGGTTTACATCCTAAGCCAGGCAGTAGCAATACGCGGGTTTAACTCTGACTTTAAAAAACTACCTTCTGGAGTACCCCAAGGATCACATCTTGGCCCAATTTTATTTTTAACTTACATCAATGACATCAAGCATTGTTTTCTGCATGCTGAATTATCTTTGTTCTCGGATGATGCAAAAATTTACAAAGAGATAAAGTCTCCCACTGATTGTTTGTTGCTTCAAGATGACATTAATTGACTCTTAAAGTACTGCAAAAATAACCAACTTTTCCTAAATATCGATAAATGTCATATCATTTCATTCTCCAAAAAAAGAAAAAAATTATCTTATAATTATCATCTCGACAATAAGCAACTCAACATCTGCACTCAGGTGAGGGATCTCGGTGTCATCTTAGATTCTAAATTAACATTCATCCCACATATGGAATCGGTAATTGCTTAAGCATATCAACACCTTGGTTTCATTGCCAGAACAACAAACCCAATTCAATCACCGTATAATTAATCACTATATATTTTTCATTTGTACGCAGCCAACTGGAGTTTGGATCAGTAGTCTGGAGTACTCATTATTCTATATACAGTGAGCGACTTGAAAATATCCAACACAAATTTCTCAATATTTTAAATTTCCGTTCCCGTTTAAAATTCAACTCATATACAGAAAGCGAGTATTGTCGTAAAATCTCTCCTTTATCATATCGAAGATGCATACAAGATCTGTGTTACCTTTATAAAATCTTGAATCACTTGGTTGACTCACCCTATTTATTAGAGAAAATAGGTTTAAGTTGTCCTACACACTCAACGCGTTCAAATAATTTATTTTACTCAAACTTTGGTAGGACTAACTACTTAAAAAACTACTTTGTAGTTTGTTCCAATTCAAAATACAATCTGTTAAATTCTACAAATAACCTAGACATTTTTGTTGCCAAATTGCTTTTATTTAAAATGAAACTCCGTAATCTCATTTAAGATTATTGAAATAAATTTGATACTTCTTTAATTGAATCCCATTCCCTTCCTCTTCCCACCCCTCCCATTTTACGCATTAACATAATTTAAATCTTCGAAATATTTATTATTTATCACATATTCTTTATCATTGTTTTTTTCACTGCTCATATATTTTTTTGATATTATATAAATTTTTTATTACATTGTACTGTATGTTTCCCAAAAAAAAAGTTGGTAAAATGATTGTTTCGTTGACGTCAACGTTGAACTACTCTACTCATCAGAGGTGGTCAGCAGACTTAAGTCGGCTAATGTGAGTTCCAACGAGACTTTGTACGTTCGCTGTGCGCTTTCTTTTATAGCAGTATGTGGAAACAGACTTTCAAATTCCTGGATGCAACCTGCAGACACTTTAGAAAGAGTTGTCCGGGTACAGCGCAACAAACGAATTCTTTCCACTGTTGGACCGGAAAACTGTAACACACTGAGCTTAGTGGCGGATTTATTGAAGCGCGCAAGTTACAATTGCAAGAGGTTCCGCTTTCCTGGGGGCTATCGAATCACTGAGAAAAAAGTACAACTGTATTACCTCTAAAAATACTGTTGAGTATTCCAGTAGGAACTAGGTCTGTTACAATTAATAGACTAACTTACCTACGACATCGTATTTATTTCTGTGTTGTTATCTGCAGTCCACATTGATCAGTGATAACCTGGTAATTTTTAAATTTCTATGCTAATATATATAATAATAATAATAGTTGTACCCATAAGTAATCAATTATTTTTGGTGTGGAATATTTGCTTCAGTCAAGCTCAGTAAAGTGAACGTGTAAAGACATGTTTTATAAGCAATATTATAATCCGTGGTCTTGTGACTTGTGACAATTAATTTTTTTTTTATTACTCTGTTGTAAAATGGCGGACAATAAACTAACTTAGAAAATTTACGTCATTGCATGCTGTTTCATTTTCTATCGGGTGTTAATGCAACGGTTGCAACAAAGAAAATTTGTGATGTGTATGGAGACGTTTTGAAAGTAAATAAGTGCCAACGTTGGTTTAGAAAATTTTCCGATGGTGATTTTGACTTGTCTGATAGCGATCGAAGTGGGCGCCCGGTAGGGTTTAATAATGACGCTTTAAAAACACCTAGAAGCATATTTTTCTTAAAAGTCTACCAACAAGATGGCAAAAGGTCCTAGATAACGATGGAGATTAAATCGATTAAAAATAAAATAAAATGTAGTTCAATTCTTTTTTTTGTTGCCATTTAAATAATTGATTACTTATGGATACACCATAATAGCCCATTAGGAACAACGATTTTCTCTTACAAATCTATATGAAATGATATTGTATCTTTTCGGCATATTTTTAAACATCATACGCTAGAAATATCGATGAATGCGTTTTATGATTTTATGTAACAACTGGAAGCCGGACATGGCAACTCTAAGCCATCTGCACCAATATCTATGAAAAGAGATGACGAGCGGTCACGTTAATTAGAAGCCAATCCCGTTTCCTTGCTGTGCAATGTACCTAATACCAATTATAACACTTTCGTTATCTGTCTATCCCTCCGTCCGTCTGTCTGTCCGTCCGTCCGTCTATCCCCGTAACGCCGTGTGACATCCGTAATTTCATTCGAATTCACAGCCAAAAAGACAAATTAAACGGCCGGGGATGGGGCTTGAACCCCGGCGAGCAAACTCGAACGGGGAGACCTACGGATGATGCCATCATTGTATATATGGGACCCGTCCAAAATAGACTATATAGCGCAAAAAATATTTTATTTAGCTACACTAAGTGCTTTTAAACATTTTCTCCGCAGTTGATGGGATCTTCTGCGTGGCATAGTGGTAAGATATCTGACACCCGCCCTGGGGACTCGGGTTCGTTTCCCGGTATCGGAATTTTTTTCTTCTTATTTTTTTATTTATTATATTTTGATTTATATTTTATTTTTAATATTAATTATTTAATTATGACGCGTAAGTTTTACGCATGTACAATCGCCAGGGTTTAATAAAATAGTAGGTCCCATTAACTGTCGGGGAAATATATAAAAAAGTGTAAAATATTTTGATAAAAGTCGTTATTACTATTTATGTCGGCTATAAATAAGTAATACTTATTATTTAGGAACCGTCAGGTAAAAGTACATTTTTGATGGGTTACAGCCAGCTTACTATAATTCTGTTACATTAAATAAAAAAATACGTGAAATATTTAAGTAGAATCTCAATGTGAAAATAAAACAGAGCCGTGAGTACGAATGTTATATTTAGAGAAACTATGCCATCACTCCGACCTCCTATCAGTGATCTATGGTAAGTGCCGGTAAGATTCTATAATACGTGCAACTACAAAACTTAAAAGTAAATGTTAATTTAAAATATGTTTTGCCGTATGATTGCAAATAATAATATATAATAATAATAATTGTTTAATATTCATATCTTATTTTTTTGAATTGTATTACACTTCGACTGCCTAACTAGGGATCACCTGTTTGAAGGCAGTCGACTATTTACATAGCAAAAAGAGAAAAATATAATTAAGTATACATTACAATAAATTTTTTAAATAAAAAAATATATAATAAATTTAAATTTGATAAAATAATTAGTATATATTACAATAAATTTTTTAAATGAACAAATGTTCATCTTCATCAAATTATATTTCTTTTCTTCTCTCTCCTCGTCGATTGGCTAATCATCATAAATGGTGCTTTCCCTCCATGATCTGGAATTGGCCTTTGTATCTCATTGAATATTAATTTCTCGCCCTCTGTACGTTCCCGTGATCACCGATATGTCCAGGATTTTTCCCTTTTTTCTAGTACTAAATATGAAATATTTTTATACGCAGTTTATGAAGAATAGAGGCACACTGGAGAATTTAATGTCTCTTTATATTATGGTGGTAGTAGACGAATCAAACACTTATTAATTAATTAATGTTTTAATTTATGGACAAAGTCACTGGACACGAATTTATGTAATTGTAATCGCTATTATGGAATTTTCTCTAATTGTCACTATCGTTTCCACGTTAACACTTCCGCTTGTCGGTGGGACACTTAAATTGTCTTAAATGCCCAGTAGGTACTTTCGTAATCAGTTTTCGCTGGTCCCTTATAATTCGCACCGATTGCCACTCTTTTCTTTCTATAGTATTCTTTCTATGTAAACTGTCATAATAAACTGTTTCGTGTAGTGATTATGTCACCCTTTATATAAGGAATGTCATTTCGCGAACGTTCGGGTATGATCGACTGACTTCTAAACCTTTCTAATGATTCTAAAATATCCAGAGTACCGGAACATTCTCGATTATTTATTTATTTCAATATACGGCACAGAAGTACTTTTTACATAATAGTATATACAAGAAGTTCAAAGAGTAGATAGCAGAAAATTACAGAATTGACATAGTGTAGATATTTGTTTAAAGTTATAATACTAATTTAGAAAAAGGAGATGTGAAAGATATACAAGTTAAATAAATAGGTATAATAATTTGTGATGCAAAAAAAGAGACGATTTTCTTGTTATATTTTGGTTTGTACTACAATAACTCTCGACGTAAAAAATAATATACGAAATATTATAAAAACAGTATTCTGTCTTCAGCATAAAATGCTGATGCAAATGTACAAATAATAGTAGATAGGCTCCTGCCTCATAAATCCGCCGCTTACTTAGAAAAGAGTTCGGTAACTTCATCGGCTTTTTTCTTCAACAACTTGATTAATTATTTAAAGTCTACTATTTCTTTTTTATTTAAGGAGGGCCACTTTAATTTTAGCTGGTGGCCGTGGTCGGTCGAGTTTTAGAAGTTGTTGTGTGTTTTGCGGTTTCATATGCAGAAGTTTGTGCGATGCTGGTCGAGAGTGTGTTTGTGGGGACACAGAGTTGCATTGTTTGTTTGGTGTATCTGGTAGTACGAGATGAATTTGGCTACTTTAGACGTGGAAAATCGCACCCGTACACTATTCTCGGACCAGCATTGTCAACTGAGTGGAATAATACCACAGGTACCTACATCTGGATGTCTAGGAAAATTCGTAACGTTTTTGATGAAATTTTTAAGGTTAATTTACGTTACATATTTTTTCTTGTCGATTCTTTGGGCCCCCGATCCAATTAAGACAAGATGATGATGATACTTTTTCTTACTATCTTATTCTTTATTTTCTTAAAAACGCCAGAAACCCGAATCATGTTGTGCTGTCTATATTGTGAGATTGAAAAAAATATCAAAATAGCGTTTTCATCGAGTTTAATGGATTTTCAGGTCTTAAATACATATCTAACCATGTATGTTTATAGTATGAAATGAATAGACATTTTTTATGTAAATAGAAATTACGAGAAAAACTTTTTTAGATATTTTGTTTAACCACTGATAGTCGGTAGTGAAAAGCATTGGATCTAAATAATCATATTTCAAATTCAGTTTAACAATCCCAAATTCTATATAACCAGCTTTCAGTACTTTTGTAAAACTAAAGAATTATAAATTGGATAAAAAGGATAAGGATGATAAAAAAATTGAGCAACTCTTACAGTACTCCAAATGAGGTGTACTATCTTTTCTCAGTAAAGCTATGTTCGTTTTTAAGTAAAGCTCAGTAACGTCTCGTCCAAACGAGTCCGACAAGTCTGCGGCTTCCCACGAACCTAGCGTTAACACGTTACACACAAAAAATTTCAAAATAATTTATTTATCCATTCTCGCAGAGAAAACCTTAAAATTGTGTGAAAAAAAAACAAAAATTTGTTTTCGCACTAAAAAAATACCATTAACATACATGTAGATATATATCGCATAAAACTGCCTTATATTTGAAAAATATATGACAAATGAACGGCTGATTTTATTAATATTTTTCCTTAACAGAAATCGCTTCATTTAGGATAAAATTCTTTAACAACCAAATTTTTATCAGAATCAATAAAATATACGTCGTACATTATTTTTGTCGAACAATTTTATTCTAAGCCAAAGTTAGAAGAAATATAAGAAATCTACGTTCAAAAAAATTCTTATTTATAGAATTTGACATTTTCTTTCAACGTCTAATGTCAAAGTTGAATCCGTCGAATAAAATTAATTAATTCGTTATCGGAACATTTATTCATTCCTCCTTCCTGTCACACATTTCTGTCATCGCATTCTCGAAATAAGTCCCGTAAACCGAGCGTAAATATTTTACACAGCAAAAATCTACGGCTTATAAATGAATTTTTAATAATTGCAATCATTATTATGTAAGTAAAACACGCAGAAATTTTGGTATGAGAATTAAGGAGCACTTTAGATTTTTAAAAATAAATAATTATTTCGATTTTGATAATCACATCTAGGAAACAAACGATCCTTTTCATATTAACAGGGTTTCAGAAACTGAAATGCAAATAACATAGGATTACTCAACTTTCATATAAATTTTTGTGTCAATGTCTATAATTTCAAATTCAAATTGAAAGTGTAAGTGAATCCTGATGTCTGAAACACGTTGATTATTTAATAAATAGTGGTTATATGTTTTTCAAAGTATTTTATAAATTAATATTGGCTGTGGGAGGCAAATGAAATACTAAAAAGTGTTTAAACTTTTATTTAATACGCAAACTCACTGGACACGAATTTAATCGGGGCCCTGTTCTGAAAACACTCTAAATGTGTTGCTCCTGAATAACTTGTCTCTCAATTACACGTTTCTTAAATCGCTCAAGTTTGCACTAGAAATCTTCACGTTCATCGGTAGGTGCACACGATTTTTAACGAGCGGAGAAGTCTTAATTCATTACTATCGAAAGAATGATTAGAATCAATTAAGGATCACTTCTCGTGAACTATAGTAGTTTTCTTAACGACGCCATCACGGAATATGTGTTATATCAATATTCTTACTATTTTCAAATTAAGCAAATAAGCTAATTGAGCTAACATAGCTTGAACCACCGACCTCTGGATCACTAAACGACAGTCTTACACCGTTTAACATTTTATTTATTTATTTATTTACTATTTTTTGCTCATTACAGGCTTTTACATAAAAAATAATACATAAAATCAAAAAGTATATACATTAAACAATATCGTAAATAAGCAGTAAAATATAAAATATATGAATATAAACTACATGTATAGAAAGCAATAAAAGGTATAAGCAGTGAAAGTATCAGGTATAAGCATTAAAATATGAGTATAAAAATAAAAAATAGATTTTAAAAATATAAATTTAAAACATAATTTAAGCATTAAAATATGAGCATAAAAATAAAAATTAAAAATATAAATTTAAAACATAATATAAGCATCAAAATATGTGTATAAAAATTAAAATTAAAAATATAAATTTAAAACATAAAATGCGAAGCAGTAATGTGTATAAAAAGTTATTTTATAAATATAAGGCATAAATTGTCCGTTTCCCATGAAAACTACTTGTACAAATGTTTTTTACTCTCACTTACTTACTATCACGCCGTTTCCCCGTGGGGGTGGGCAGAGAGGATAAAGCGTCACGCTTCTGTCCTGACATACAACTCTCGCCTCATCCCCATTCATACATCTTCGTATGCAAGCTCGCCGGTTGTCGAGGCTTCTAACGGGACCATCTTCCAGTATCTAGTTAATCTGGTCATGCTACGTCTTCCGCGGTCGCCCTCTCTTCCGGGCGCCATCAACACTTGCTTTATATAATTTATATTCTCACCATTATTTCCTCATTCATTCGCTCAACATGCCCAAACCATCTGAGCGACCCTTTTTACTTCCTTTATTTTAACTCGCGGCGTCTGTCTGATTAACGCAAAAACTTTGGATCGATTTTTAACCCTTTTCCCGTGATCCAATCGAGCTGAAACTTCGCAAGCAGACTCGTGGCGTCGATCAAAGAGATCTTATAAATTTTTGTTAAAAAAAATTTAATAATTATAGTATAATTTAGGATTTTTCAAATTTTTAATGGTTTTTTCATACAATTTGTATGAAGAGATTCGATTAGACACGAAAACTGATAAAGTAATAATTTTGGATTTTTCTAAATTTTTTATCCCTTTCGTAGCGTCGCATCCCAACGAGCCCAACGCATAGGTTAAGCGCCAAACCAGTTTCCACTAGTAAATGAGAAAGGAAGTATATTAAAAACTTTGTTTTTACTTCCTTTATTTACTCTCGTACTAATTAATTAATGAAAATGTGTATAAATTAATTAAAAATCAGAAATACAGAGAAAATGATATTTTCAGCCACTCGCATCTGGTTCGGTGCTTTTTTTTAAAAAAAGAACCCCGAAAGCAATGGAACGTTACAAACTCGCAAATATAAATAGAAAATATTATTGCGGATCCTTTCATTCGCTGGACGAGCTCGGCGCGGGCGGCGGCTGATAACGTCCCGAGCTCCCGCGCTGCGCTGCAGTAGCATAATTTGCGATATTCTTTTACGAGAAAATTCCGGTGATGATATATGGTACTTTTCACTTAGGGAAAACGAATGGTTTCTCTATAGAGTTACGGGTGGATGTTCCAGAACATTCGTAAGGAAAGTTATTTTAAATTACGGAATATTTATCTTGGTTATTCTCGGATCGTATTATTATATATTCATTCCTTAACGTTTCGTATAAAATTCGTGATAGCGATTTGAAATTTTTATCTTTATTTTGACGAGGAATATGTTTACTTAGCGGGTACTCTGGTAAAACTTTAAGTGTTTTATTTTCAACTTTACGAGTACTCTAGGGTCGATATCAAATGAACATTTTTGAAACAAATAAGATATAAAGTACTGTGAATGTTCGCATTACAAATCGCGAACTCGTTGTGTAACTTGTTTACAACACATTCCTAAATTAACTAACTTAAGAAATAAATAAAATAAAAATTGCATTTTTTGATTAGCGTCACTCTAAATTTTGTTCTCACTGTGGATAAATATTTTATTTTATCACAAAGATTAAATGACTTATGATTTTTTTATACTAAAAACATAATCAATAATTTCGTTATCATAACAAACATTATTTTTAGTTTCTTTATCATCAAAACATTATTCTTAGTTTATTTATCATTTATTTATTATAAAAAGATTACTAATCAATTCTTTATCATTAAAACATAATACTTAGTTTCATTTTTTCTAAAAAGTGTTTTGTGTAATCATGTCATCTTCAAAATGTTTTTAAAATATTTATACTTTGTACTTTTATATAAACCTGTTGACGGTCTGTTTATTAAAAAATATTATTAAATTAAAATACAAGAAGCGGGAGTCACACAGATGGACGTAGTGAAAAACGTCGATATAAGGCACATAGTCGGCATGGAGCCCCCACTACCACATATAGAGAAATCACAAATGATGTGGCTTGGACACGTGCTAAGAATGCCAGAGGAACGGAATAACAAGAAGTATCTTCTTGGCAAACCCGAAAGCAAGGCAACCGGTGGGTTAAGCTGGGAGAAGCAACAAAAAAATGTATGAAAACTGAATGGGTCTTGACTGGTTAACACATACTGAAGCAGCACAGGACAGGGGAACTTGGAAGCATCGAGCCTTTGGGCTCTCAACTCTCCTAGGATAAGGGGATGATAAAATAAAATAAGATTGTGGTGTCAAATTGTCATATAATGCTGAATATATATATATTTTTTTTTTCAATTGATTGAGCAACATTGTAGATTGACATATATAAAATATTCTAACACAAAATATTCAGAGGAATATTTTATGTTAGAATTCAATGATATTCAATAGAATGCATTTTAATATTGATCTTTATTTGAAAAATAGTTACATCTAGCGAATAATTTTTATGTTTCATTCTTATCCGTCGATAGTGTAATAATTTGTGTCTCCGATTTTTACACAGGAGACTAGATTTGTCCTTCGGGAAGATATTAATTGTATTTTAATTTTATTAATTTTACAGAGTTTAGGCAGTTACCAGAAAAATATATAATATACACGGATGGAATGGTACATATGACGATTTCTTTCGGATCCATGTAACTTTTTAAAAACATAATGTACAGCATCAGTACTGACTTAAGTCTGTACTATAATTTCGAGTCCTTTATATAAATTAAGCTTTCGTAATTCGGAGAAGTTAGTAAATGTTTGAAATGCGACCATCGTGTGACAAGTAATTATAATAACAACAAAAATATATTTAAAAACCAAATTAATTAATCAATTAGGAAGACGTACAGAAAAATATAATCCACGAAAAAATATTTTGGCTACTACCGGGATTCGAACCCGGGTCACTCTCCTTTTCCTTAGTGCTCTGATCACTAAGCTGTAGGAGCCTTGTAGATTTCCGTGAATATATCGACCTTATATGTAATTCTCATTCATATTAATTGATTAATTTTTATTTCTGTCCATAGAGCAATCCACTTTTTTGATACGGTAGTTCAAATTACTTTGTAATAGTACCGTTAGATGGACGCCAGAATTAAACAATTGATTATAAAAAAGTGGATTGCTCTTTGGACAAAAATAAAAATTAATCAATTAATAAAAATGAGAATTACATACTATGGCTTAGTGGTCAGAGCACCGGCCCCGGAAAGGAGGTGACCCGGGTTCGAATCCCGGTAGTAGCCAAAATATTTTTTCGTGGATTAGATTTTTCTGTATGTCTTTCTAATTGATTAATTAATTTGGTTTCAAAAACTTCACAGAACTTTGTTCTGAAAAATTTACAACTTCACAAATATTATAATGTGTTCTTGAATTTAAAAATATATTTTTTTAGATACCTGAAAAAACATAGGGAAGTTTATAAATTAGATAATTTATAAATTAGATTATTTATTATGAATGAATGAGTGAATGATACTGAATTACGGATAAACTTTAATATTGACAAACTAGTTACTTAAAATACTTAAACGAGATGGTTATTTGACTTTTTGCGACTCTTATTGGCAGGTATTTCACTTAAAACTTTATCGAATTACCGATTCAAAGTCAGTTATGGTCCAATCCGATGATAGACAAAGTTTGTCGCTAACATCACAATATTTTCCAAGACTACAATGATATATATATCACTCGAAAATTATAAAATTTCTCCGTAACTATTTTCTTCTCAGCATTTTCTTTTCTCAGCATTTCCCATGTCCCCATATTCACATACTTGAATCAAAGACTTATCCGTATGTAGGAGTACTGGAAATAAATAACTTTTAAAATAATAAAATATTATTGAAAATTTTCTGAAATTTAGAAAAATGTAGTAATACTGATTTCAAAATTTGACTAATTGATTATTTTTAGAGCTATCCTGAATTGAATATGTAATGAAAATACATTAAAAAAAAGAAATTATTATATTAAATTTAAAAAAATAAATAAATTATCATATGAAATGACGTCATGCACCCCTAAATAAGAAAAATATCGATTTATGGGGGCGGCTTAAGCGTGAATAGGAGTTCTAAAGAAGTGATATTAAACTTAATGTGTTTATGTATTTTCTCGTATAAATATTATAGAATTGTAAATAACTTGTGTTAAAAGTTTGATTTGTATTTTAAAAGTTTCAACAGAAGCAAAAAAAATTAAAAAGCACTTAAAAATTACATTAAAATATGAAAAACTCGCAAATTGTATTGTCTGTAGCGTTTGAAAAAACTTTTGAAGAGTTTGAGCTTTTAAGGAAGTTTATTTTGTCCACTGGGATCTGTGCTCCATAAAAGCCACGCGACCCTGGTCTAATGTTGTTTTTGACCCTGTGTTTAATTTGCAGTCTCTTAAATTATTAAGCTTGTGAAAAACTGAAATCATGTACAAGCAGATATATGCATGATGTCATCGTATACAAGTACGAATGTGAATGAATCATGAAAATATAAATTTACAAATATCTTATGCTCTTTATTAATACTAGTTTATAATGAAGTTCACGTGGGGTGACAATTTTTCTAATAAAATAAAATATACTCTACTATATATATACTATCACATCAGTGAAGAGGGAACCACCACATACCCAGGGCTGTTTTATGAGCAATAGCTCCCATGTTAGCCCTAAACTTTCGCCACCCAATTCGGCATGTAAGCGGCGTGGGAAGGCGTCCGCACAAAACCGCTTCACTGTTTACTAGGCGCAAGTAAGAGAAGGGGGAAATTATAGTTGATTTTTTTATTACATAGGATTACAATAACACCTATACATGGAATGCAGAGAAGATCGTGAAGAATCAATATATAACAATACATGAAAAATAATGAGACATGATATACATATATGTATGTGAGGAAATATAAGTAGAGCCTCATGGATATGAATGGTAAGAAAATGAGATGAAGACACAGTCAATTTTATATGAAATGAAAATGAGCACATAATACATTTAAAACCTGATATGATAATAAAATCTAATAGAGAATAACACATACAAATCTTTGGTCGATAGAGTAAGGAAAGAAAAAATTAGACTTGAATGTAATGCTGGCTGTAGTGTGGTAGATAGAATAAAGAAAGGAGTGCTGAGATGGTTTGGTCATGGGAAACGTATGAACGAGGAAAGGATGGTTAAGAAAATATATGAGGCGAGTGTTGAAGGCCTGGCACGATCAGATACAACAAGTGTTTGAGGATGGCCCCGTTAAAAGCCGCAACAATCGTAGAACTTGTATGAGAAGATGTATGAATGTGGCCGAAGCAAAAGCGGTGTGCCAGGATAGAAGAGTGTGGCGTTCAATCCTCTCTGCCTACCCCTGCGGGGAAACGGCGTGATGGTTAGTTAATTAGTTAGTCAAATATAAATGGTAGAACGCTCTCATGGTATCTGAAAGGTTTTAGAGGCCTCGCATAAATCCAGTTAAAAGTATAAAACACAGGATAAGAGAAAAAATGTGTTCGTTTTGAAAGAATATTAAAAAATAATATTTTTTAACGCTTTTTAAGAGGCCACGAGGCCCAATTAGTGTAGCTAAATACAGTAAAACCTCGATTTAACGGAATAATTGGGGGATGGGGTGTACGTTAAAGCCGAAAGTCCGTTGTAAAAAAATAGGTTTAAAATAAATCAAAAAATTTTTTTTTGAAAATATGTACACTGTATTTAGATATAAATAAAAAAGTAATCGTAACAACCAAGTTTTTATTATACTCCCATTCTCATTTACCTACTAGTGGAAACTGGTTTGGCGCTTAACCTACGCGTTGTGCTTAAAGGGAGTAGTAAAAAATTTCCTAAAATCGAAATTATCCAATTTTAAACAAACAAATAAATAAATCAATAATTTTTAGCACCAATTAAGATTTTTAATTCACTTTTGTTCTGGCTCTTGCCCCGAACAGTCGGGTTTACTGGTCCAGTTTTGGGCAGGACTCAAAATAAGAGGCCCTTGAGAATGAGCAATGTACCTGTTCGAAACGTCGGGAGTTTAAAAGTCCTTTTCAAGACTATTTGACGCGGGTTCCCCCAGAAAATAATTCGTCATCTTTCACCCGCGAAAACCATAAATAAATATATATATTCGATCTATATATATATATATATATAGTAAGATATAAAAGAAACCAGTGTTTCCCTACCCGCCAAGTTTTTTCCACAACCAGCCACAACCTCCCACCGGTGGTTATGGTGGTGGATAGCCCTTGGTGTCACATTGAAAAAATGCGAGTTTGGTGGGGGTGGCTGTGCGTGGGTGGGAATGGGTGATGAAAATGTGCTTTCTAGCACGTTGTTTTGTTATGGGAAGGCCCAAATGAGGTTGAAAACTGAATGGCGGAATGTATCGGTGTGTCTAGAAGGTTCCTGTACATTCGATAAATTTCTAGAAAGTTCTTGAAGGAGAATATTCTATAAGGTTTGTGAAAGTTCTATGACGATCCAAACAGTTTACTAAAAATCTACGCGTGCGAAGCCGCGCGGGCACAGCTAGTAGTTTAAGAAAGTAAAACGAAAATCATTTTTGCAGTTTGGACAGTATAGGTACGTAGGGATCATCGATATATAACGATGCGTCGTTCGGACTACAGAAAATCGCTGGATGAAATCAGTTATTCAGTGACACCCAGAAGGCAGTCTGGAGGCTGGCCTAATATCCGGTAGACTAACGAAATAACAAAATTCTGTCGACACAGGACAGACAAAAGGAGGAAATACTATTCAGAAATGGATAGAAAACGTCTGACGAAGGTGATGATAATATTGATAAGGATGCATAAAGATGAATAGCATTTTGCTCTCGGGTATTTGATATTTGACGGTAAAGTGTAAGTTAATCAATCTGTATATTATGTATAAAAAACGGCATGCGTACTCACCACCGATTTCGTCGTTTTTGCGAGTTTCTATAGCAAACTTTTCTCCGTGTACGCGTAGCCTTGTAATTTATTATTTATTTGCCTTTCAGTAACAGTTACAACAATTTGGAAACCAAGCAGCTCCCCACCTGGAGCTGAAAAGTACTTTTAACACCCCCACCCCCAGGGAGTTCAGAATCTGAAACATTGTATCTTGCGAGCGTGAAAATTCTTGAGACACCTCCGAGAAACAGGAAACAGGAAACTGAATTCTTTTTTTACAAAACTATACATTTATTTAATAGCAGCTAATTTAGTATGACCCAGAAAGACACCATTGCAGCTGCTAGTTACAATCTTTTAGAAATACCATCAGTTCATAAAGTAATTCGTTCATACAAGTACCTACCAGATGTGGCACACGGACGATTTTTCTGAACGGAGCTCTTGTGCGGTCTCAAGTACCTTCAGCCCGCGTTCAAGAATCATTCATTTTTTGACAATTTTTCCAGATAAACACGATCAATTTTGAAATTTTGTTTAACTATTTGTATGTAGCACCCGTAACTATTAAGTTAAGGCGAGTGAATCAGTGAATATACCAATCGTGAGTATCTTATCATCATCATTACTTTTATGTCTGCCTTCTTGGTTGGGTTTCTAATTCTTCACTCTCCACTTTGGTGACCGGAATTATCTATACAGCGCTACCAATGAAGCATAAAGTGGTCAGAATCAATACCTACCTTACTACTATTATCGCATACTTTAATTTCTTTTCACGAACATGTGATGTTTCAGTATGACCATTACATTACGATGAACGAGATGGACACATTTAAAAAAAACGATTTTCAACGTTTCGTTGAATTCGTATTCAACGTCATCAGGAGGACGACCTGTACCCGCAGAGGTATAGGGCGAATCTCGGAAAAACATACGGTTCGTAGAAAATATCCGTAACCATTTATATGTCTAACAACCGTAATAACAACCTAAAATCTTTAAGAGATGGACACATTTTTCAATTCATTAAAAATTAAAAAATATTAATTTCATTAAAAAACTCGACACGACCCTTTTTCTGAAATACCATTTGTATAATATTTGCAATTAGTGCTAAATATTTAATTATATAATATTATTATTCTGTCTGTATTATGGTCCTTTGAGGACATGTATCTTATTGTCAATGAACATTTTGTACTCACTGTAGTATTTAGAGCGTTTCTAGGTTAAATCGGATATTCAAATTATGCACGTGACAAGAGGTTTGATGACCTCATTCATGTTGTAACAACTGATATATTCTGTATGTTCCATGCAATATAAAATATTTATTTAAATAACTCTTTAAATGTAAATCTTGCACCCGCAATAAACCGCTCATTCATGAGCATGCTCAAAGCTAACAATCGAACAGACATGCTTATTACTGGCATGCTCTTGTCACAGAATAGAGACGCTCTTGTTCAAAACGGAAACTTTGCAAACTGAAACAGGAAATTCAAGTGAACCAATAAATCAAAACAGTTCCCGAGTTTCCATCCGCACATTTTTGATTTTATTTTTAATAATTTTTATTGTAAGATTTGAAGTATCCATAACTTGTAATAAAGTTTCATAAACATTATTTCTTTGTATATTATTTTTACATAGCGGTGACCGAGTATTTCACAGACATTCGCGATTCCTATAATAAGTCACGAAAAGTAATGTTTTGTCATCTTCTTAACGCGCCATATTTGTTTCATCTATCGCGGACTGAGAAGATCGCGTTGATAATCGATACTAGCCGCAAATGAAATTAGCATGCAAGCCTCTTCACACATATTCAAAAGGTACCCCTTCCACCCGCAAATCAAATGAGTATGATCATAAATCAACCGGCGGTTGATTTTTGAGCGTGTGTATGTGCGTACACACATGCTACAAAATAGAAATGGCTCAAGAAGCTCAATACTGCGCATGAGCATGTGTATCGGTACCTTAAAGAACAATCTGATCTAGGTCTGCTAGTATTGGATTATATGGAGCTTAGCCTAACAAATTAAATTCTCATTGGCCAAAGACAACCTTTTTTGTCTCCAATGAATGCTAACAAATTGACGACAGGCGATTGATGGAAGACTCCATATACTTACGTACATGTAAGCCCTATTTTGATCTGAAGGTTCAATATCACTTTGCAAATATCAGTTGATAACAAGGTGTTCATCTTCTATGATTGTCCATTTGCAAAGTTTCAGCAATTCGCTTCAATCACAGTCTTCCTGGTCACTTGGAAAACGGGATTCCTATCCATCAGGAAGGACCACCTACAATTTTTTTCCACACATTCTTCAATACTCTAAGTCATTGAAGTACAGTTTTAAAGTTACATTAATTGATTCCGTTTAATTCCACTGTATTTTAATTAATATTGCAACGTTTTCGAGAGACAACCTGTTATTATCAATAACGTAAAATATTAAATTAAATTAAAGAGATTAGAAGAATATAAGAGAGCGATAAGACACTTCAATTTAAATTCGGAAATGACAGAACTTGCCAAAATTGAGGGTCATTCCTTTGATAATAATTTTGTACTCTTAAATAGTTGCACTAAAAGACAATGTTTGGGCATATTAGAGAATTTAGAAATTTATAATAATTAAAACAAAATAAACATTAAATACCATCCATTAAATATTTACTCTCACCATTACATCCTTTATTTAAATTTTCGTTGAAATTCGTTATTGATAATAAGAGATTGTCTCTCGAAAATGTTTTAACATGAAAACAAAGTTTTTTTAATTCATCTCATTTAACAAATATAATTATGAATTTCCACAAAGTTACAAAGAAAAACTTGGAACAGTTATTATTGAATTGTACAGAATATTTCTGGTTTCTTTAAATTTAATAGCAGACATGATATTCGTCTAAGTCGCTTTCTCTTCTTTTTCTGCGAAAACATTGCCCTCAGTTCAGCAGCTACTATTGTCAGTCTCGAAAGAAGACTTTGCTGATATCAGTATACTGAAATTCTATTCATTACTTCTTCAAAATTGTTTATGGAGTTCTATACTGAAATACTGAAATTCTATTCATTACTTCTTCAAAATTGTTTATGGAGTTTGTGCCCTCATATCAGTTTCTTTCATCAAAGCCTTTTGATTATAATTCCGAATCTACATTGATTAGCCATTCGCTGTTCTTTAAATGTAAACAGTGAATCGTCAATATTGTAACGAGGCTAAAAAGAATTACGCACTCCTGCCAAGTGACACTTATTTGAAGTCGTCATAACACTATCGAAGAATCTATATCATCACTATCGAAGCTTTCGGGAGGCATCCGAAACCTTGATACACCGATATAAATGCGAGGCCAGTTTGCGCGCGGGTTGTTTTTGTTCAGCGCGTTTGAGGCAATAAATAACAAAGCGAAGGCAGCCGTGGGCTGTGGAGGCCAGGGTGGCCAATCGTGCGATAACTCAGGCAAATAATCTAGCAACGAAGCGATTATTGCGTGCGAAAATTAGATGAATAGTTCTAGTGAATATTGAATAAAGTGATAAAGCGATAATAATGAGTCTATATACGAGTGCGAAATAGTGTAATTTAAATAATAGTTTTAAGTTAAATACTGTTAAGTGACTTTGTACATTGAATAGTTATTTCATCATCACTCTTAGCACTACAACATTTGGTGGGTCTTGGCCACCTCAATAATCTTTCTCCACTCATCTCGGTTTAATGCCAGCTCTCTCCAGTTCCGAAACTCTAACGCTGAGACGTCTTTGAGGACGTTGTCACTCCATCTTAATTTTGGCCTTCCTAAGCTCCTTCGCCCTATTGGCCTTGAATTCAGCAGGGACTTTGGTGCTTGATGCTCGGACATTCTCTCCACACGACCCAGCCACCGAAGTCTTCCCAGTTTTATAAATTTTGTGACGTTTGGCTCCTTAAACAGAGTATAGAGCTCATTGTTGTAACGACTGCGCCAAAGTCAATGGATTAAACATCAAACGAATATTAATATAACGTCGTTCGAACGTCTAAAACATGCTTGCTCTATAGCTGGCTTCACACTGTGATGGTCGACATAGAGATAGATTTAATAAATTTAGAAAATCTTAAAATAATAATATTCAAAAAAGCCAAGTATGGACATCAAAAATATATTTCTTCTGGTTTGAATCGTTTAAAAGTAAAAGCCTGATATATTTCTTCTTAAGATTCTATGTATTACAAGAGGCTAACAAAATATTGAATATTCAGCTATACAAGTAATATTTCTTAGATCTTTATTATACCATAGATATAATTCTGTGTTAAATTAATATCGTTTGCCAATCCTAATAGACTCGACCTTGTGAGTAGGTGCGAACAAGCCTTTATTATTTATGAATCGGAACAGCAAGTCTCGTGTGTAGCGGGTGCTTTACTGTTATTTTAACGAAACGGACCAATCACAGGCGCGCTTTGCCTTCGACGGGTTGAGCCGGAGGCGACCGTCCTGATGGCTGAATCCGGCCAATGGCGAGCGCCGGCGGTGAGGTCATCGCGCATAGGATGAGTCACTGCACTAGCGTGGATTTCAGAGGTATGGTGAAATCGTTACTATAAAAGGAGCGAACACGATGTACTCAGCCCCTTCAGTTCGAGACCAGACTTGCGAGCGGGAGCGCTGCCCAACAGACTACCGACGGAGCCCCGAGTTCCAGATCATCAGTTGCGAGCAAAGGAGCTGCCAGCTTGAGAGAAAGCGGGTCTTGCAGCGGCGAAGTATAGAGATTCCACCATCCCGCAGCACCAGAAGGAGGATTCCGCCACAAAGAGTAACAGCTAAGGATCATATTCATATTATCTATTACGGTTAATTATTTTCACTATCGAAATGTATTTATTTTGGGAATATTTGAGTTCGGAATAATTATGTGTAATTAAATATCACGATTGCTTGTGTGATATTGGTTCAAATCGTACAAGAATTCCGTTCCAAACGGGTGTATTTTTATGCAAAGCGAATTTCATACCGTTTATGCTAAAATTTGAATACACGGATTTCTATATGAATTACTTAGTAGCATTATATTAATTACTGTATTGCATAAGTATTGCGCAATCCGGTCTTCAGTTAACTCTTTATGATTTGAGTACCTCGGTACATCTAGCTTAACAAGTAGCTTCAGAATGCCGAGTAAAGGACAGAATGGGGAAGTCTAACTAAAGATTGGGGATATCTGGTTTGTGTTAGCCTAGCTGGCTGAGGGGTGGATGATTGCCGGCACTTGGGCGTGGAACCCGCACAAGCCCCTGCAGGGCCCCTTAAAGGCGGGGTCATCCTTGTTGCTCGGGGTCGTCAATAAACCGACCACCTAACCTCATCTGGCGCAAACTACTTAAACCAACAAAAAGGTTCCCTATGTCTTTGGAAGGATTTCCATGCTTGAATGCTGTAAAACCTTGATAGAAAACGTTAACTTCTATTTCGTCCTCTGTAAGAAAGACAGGGCCAGAATAAATATAAAAATCATTCACTCATATGGAATAGCTAGGATATTATAAATATGTTACTAACACTCTAACATTTGTCAAAAGTAAATGTTGCAAGATGCAGAATCGTGGGACGCCGCTCTGAAAAGGCATAATGAGATTGCACAATAATTTGTAACATCGCTGACTATGCCCGCAAAGGAGGCTAATGTCGTCATCAAATCGTACCAAAAGAGTACATGATTCTTCAAACACCGGCCTAAAAGAAAGGCGCCTCAAGACAACACACATCATCAGAAACTCGTACCAAAAGAGTACGGCCTTCTCAATTATAAGCCTAAAAGAGAGGCGTCAC
>JADDOH010013927.1:0-79270 GCA_016648135.1 Agrypnia vestita
GTCTAGTCATGTGGTGAGTATGTCCGAACAGCAACCACCGAAGTCGTTACTAAACACCAGTCCAACAGGGAGCTGAAGTTGAGGGCTGAACTGATTTAGAGACACAATGTTGTCAATTTTGTTTATTTTTGATGTTTATAGCGTTAACTTTGTGGTTGGACGTAATGATTAATTTGAGAAAACTAACAAACTTTGTATAAACCACACTCATTGTTTTTAAGCGTCTACCGGGTTCGATACTGAACTGTATCTTCGTCAGGGTAGACGCACAATAACTTCCATAAATTTATAAAATATAGATGTAAAATATTGTAGTTTAGTTTGTTGGTTTTCTAAAATTAAGAATAATATTTGATAATGCCATTATAACACATAAAATGTGGGGTATAAAAGCAGAGGCAACAATATCCGAAAATAATTTAATGCAGTCATTGAGGATTATTAATTTAAAATGTACTAAATTCGAGATTTTATAGGAAACATAGCCTATACATTTATAGGAAACATGGTTTTGGAAGGGATTGATACATAAAATCTATTCAGTACATTAGAAATTAGCAATCCTCTGTGACTGCATTCAAAATATTTTTTATTTTTTTGATATTGTTTCCTTTGCTTTTATACCTCATAAATGTAATTTATTTTTTATTTATTTTTATGGAAATGTACTGCTAATTAATGATTTTATAATTGTGTTTATCTTGGTTTCTGTAATTTTAATACAATGTTATCGTTTATAATGTGTAATTTTATAATTATGCTTAATACGGTTGGTGCTGTAGAGGTTTTTGTGTTTCGATCAACAACTATTTCGCACACCGTTACAAAGATATAAATAATCTGGCTAAAATGCCCGTGTACGTATTGCTTTCAAATGCAAATGCTAATTGTAAAACCGGGCTGCCGGTGGAATATATTCATTATTGAAAATGCATCGCGCTGTGACAAAACGCTCGAGATTATCTTACAATAAATTATAGCTGTTGCTGGTCGTACCGTCTTCCGTTGAATGTTACATGGTTGAACCTTCTATTATGATATTCATCAATTAATTATTAATTAGTTGCAGGGAATTCATCATTAATCAATCACCGTTTTTGGACACAGGATTTACACGTCATAGTCCTAATTCGTTCCAATATCGCAGGTAATATATTGAACTTTTTACACCAAAAACTTCTCTATTCTATCTCATTCTTCAAATATAACCGTTATTAAAAATAGCTGTTTATGTGCTTTATTTCTTAGTGAACTCGCACTACCTTCTATTTGTCAATAAACTCGCACTACATTCTGTTTGTCAATAAACTCGCACTACCTTCTGTTTGTCAATAAACTCGCACTACCTTTTATTGGTCAATGAACTCGCACAATTTTTTATTTGTCAATAAACTCGCACTACAATCTATATGTCAGTGAATTCGCACTACCTTCTATTTATCTGTGTTCGTCAGTGAACTCGCACAGCTTATATTTTTCGGAGAACTCGTACTACTTTCTATTTGTCAATGAACTCGCACTATTTTTTATTTGTCATTAAACTCGCACTAAAATCTATATGTAAGTGAATTCGCACTAGCTTCTGCTTATTAATAAATTCGCACTACCTTTTATTTGTCAGTGAACTCGCACTATATTCTATATGTCAGTGAACTCGCACTACCTTCTATTTTTTTAATGAACTCACTGTCTCTATTTATCTGTGTTCTTACAAACAATTTTATCTACATTCGAACGGAATTAATGGCTCTTTGATTGGTCAAAGTTGAAGCGTGGGTGTAATCATTAAACAATAATTGGATCAACGTTACTCTATGGGAGACCAGTATCTTAACTATTTATCGTTAATTCAATCCTTCTGAATAATGTTCCTAACACTTTGATTACCCTGTTTTATTTCTATTTTGAAATTTAATGACATTTTGCATTATCATATTCATCTCTTAAGAAATTAGAAATAATTATTTTTGGTAAATGTATTTGGAAAAAGATATTCAAATGGGAAAATTTCCGTAAAATGGTATCCAAAACTTGGAACAATTTTGAGTGACTTTATTGTAAGATTTATTTATGAATGAATGTGTGTATATGTGTAAAAATGTATATCTACCTAATTTCTAATATTTTTTTTTTGGATGTTTTAAACATTAGGTAATATATCATTACGGTTAACACGAGGTCGATTTTGGTAATTATATAAATATACAAATGGCAAAATACAAACCTAGCACGATCAAATACTACAAATATTTGAGTATGGCCCTGTTAAAAGCTGCAACAACGGTAGAACTTGCATGAGAAGATGTATGAATGTGGCCGAAGCAAAAGTGGTGTGCCAGGATAGAAGAGTGTGGCGTTGAATCCTCTCTGCCTACCCCTGAGGGGAAACGGCGTGATGGTTAGTTAGATAGTTAAATATACAAATGAATTAAATCTTGATCTTGAAAACTTAGAATGGAAACAGAAAATCGATATAGGTACCGTTATTTAATGATGAATGCTGCTTAAATATTAGAAAAACCAAAAATATATTATATGAAGCCAGTCTTAGTTGATCCGACATTTTATGACGATTTTTGATTGTGTGATAGGTAGTTCTGTTGGTTTTCAATTTTCATGATTGAATATTACAAATAAGATTTCTATAAATTTCTTTACCTTACTTATTTACTCACCATCACGCCGTTTCCCGTGTGGGTAAGCATAGAGGATAGAGCGCCACACTCTTCTGTCCTGTCGTACAACTCTCGCCTCATCCACATTCATGCATCTTCGCATGCAAGCTCGACGATTGTTAAGGCTTCTAACGGGGCCATCTTCCAGCATCTGGTCGTGCCACGTTTTCCGCGGTCGCCCTCTCTTTCTGGCGACGTCAACACTTGCGTTATGCATCTTTCTTACCATTCTTTCCTCATTCATTCGTTCAACGTGCTCAAACCACCTGAGTGATCCTTTTTTAATTCTATTTATTACATATGCTAAGATCAACTTTACATTCATTCCTAATATCTTTATTTTTTTACTCTATCATAAATGCCTTGCCCCTCATAAATGACTTGCTTATCAATGCTTAAAGTATTTTACGAAAAAGCTATATGTACTAACAATCCTTCTCCTTCAATACGCCCTTGGTAGAGCAGTCATGTTTGCTACGATAATGACACCACTGTTAAAACCATCCGGTGTTGTCTACTTCGATATCTACCATTCCGACGGGTTCCTTAAGTGAGCTATTTGCTGCAAACTTCACCAGATCCGTTCGTCTAGTCGGCAATCTTCTGTGAAGCTGTGCCACGTGAACGCGGCTCTGGAAGACAAATGAAACACGCAAAATTAGTCGAATTTTAAATCTCGCACTGCTCACTTGAGAATCTTCCACTTGTCTCTGGAAAATCAAATTCACGTCGTTTGCATCACTAATGAATACTTCTCGCACGTACTCAAGTATTTATTTATTGGCCAGTTATAATTTGCATTAGTCGCCGCTTTCGCTGGTTTCACTTCTATGGCATTTTATTGTTTCGGAGGTATGTTTATAGAACTCCATAATAGCACATAATGGAAATGAGAACATTTATTTTTTAGTTCTGCATTTTAAAATTTTCGAGACGCGTTTCACCTTATGATGGCACTATCAATCTAAGTATTTTACATTCAATAACTTGTATTTATTTGAAAACTATTGCATCTCTTTTCAATAGTTTTCATATAAAATACGAATTGTTGAATTTAAAATATTTAGATTGATAATGCCCTCAGAAATCGTAACGTGTCTCGGAAAATTAAAAATGTAGAACTAAAAAACAAGCATTCTACGGTCTCGCTTCACTTGCCAAAACATTTGTCCCGCGCGGAGTCACTTGCCTTATTTTATAGGCTTAGGATTCCCGGAATTTTCTGGTATATTTTCGTGTGTTCCAAATATTTGTAGAATTGACTAGATTGTTCGGAAAACTTTGATTATGTGCGGTTTCTCTTAATTTATCTTCTCACGATAATACTATCCTTTTAACAGCAGTGTTTAGAAACTCGAGAATGAGATTAATTACATTAAATTTGATTACTTTTAAGTTTTTTTCTGTACAAGATGTGTGTAATAATAATCTATACCTATAAAACTCAATGTCTGTCTGTTCGTCGTCCTTCTTATCTTATCTACACAAATCCACACCGTTTTCCGATTCGATTCAAATTTTGCATACTTATGCTTTGGGACCCGGCGGGTAACAAAGGCGATATATCCCCCCTATTCTCATACCCCTTCCCCTCCCCCTGACATATTTTCGATGCAAATCTGTACCGTTTGACCGAACGGACTCAAAATTTGGAAACTTATTCTTAAGGACTCAGCAAGTAACATAGGCTATATTTCCTCCCCCCCCCTTTTTACCTTTTCTCCTCCCCTTGATATATTTTCGATATAAATCTATACCGTTCGAATCAAACCTTTGTTTCCCCCCACAAATTTATTTTCAACTTAATACTTAACCCGTGCGATGCCGGGTACGAACAGCTAGTATTACAATAAAGCAAGAAAATACATACTTAACGTAGTATAGCGCAAAAAACATAAACGTCAACCTTTGTTAAACCAGTAGGTACATTTTCCGTCCCGCTCGTACTTATCAGATAAATATGATTACAAGCCGCACTTATTCACAGATAAGTCTGCGTCAGCCATATCATTATATTGTTCAAGTCGTGTTTGGATCCGCGTCTCGGCATTTTCCTCTTACTAGAGTGCACTTATCCACCTGCGTGTCGCGTCACCGTTTGTCTCACGGCCGAGCGTCCATTGTCATCTTGCTCAACCGCTTTTCTATTTCTTTTGGAATTACTTTCCGGACTTTTTGCTTCCTCCGCCTCGTGTTCCGGGCCCTTTCGCGAGGTTTGAATTTAACCAGACGCGTTAAATCGTCGAGGCTCCCCAGGCGGCGGGATACGTACTTGCACTTGTGCGCGCTCGACTTGGAGTTATCTCTCTGGTAATTGGCGAACGCTGGCGAGACACCCAAAACATCGTGGTTTGTCAATTTTTACACGCGCATAGGTTCTCCGTCGCTGCCTTGTCAAACGCGCGTGAATTTTCAAAGGGTCATTCATGCCTTGAAAAATTGTTTTTTTATAGTTTTTAAAAGTATTACCTATCGGGAATATTATCTAAAAATTGAAAGTCAATATTAACGAAACTGAGAGTTTTTTTAAGTACCTACGCATTTTATTATCGCAGTGTAAACAACACTAAACTTAAAACGCGTTTTTCTCCAAATTATATTTTCCAAATCGGTGATCAAAATATATCTCCAAAACTATCCGATAGATTTTTTTTTAATTTCAATCAATCTGATTTTAAAACTACGTCAATTATTGACGTATATCGTATTTTTTTTATTTTACGGAATTTTTATTTAAAAACGAATTTTGAATAAAAAAACTAACTTTAAAGTTGAATACTCGTAAAAGTGCAAATAAAATAGGTATATTGTCTAGAATATAGTAAATAGAATATATCTATTGTATAGAATATATATCTTTATACGAATTAAAGCATTTTACAATCATCAAAAAAACGCAAAAATTTCTTTAAAAATTTATTACTTTATTAATATTGAACATTTATTATTTATTTTAGTACAGTTTTATTATCATAATGCTAGCTTTATACTCGTACGAAAACATAATTATTCTACATACAAATAAATATTCAGTAACTAACATGTCGATTTCTAAGCCACTTAAAACGAAGTTTTTGGCTGCGGTCTGTCGATTAATGCTTATATTGTCTTAATTATTGTAAATAATGTTCAGTTTATTACTTTAATATAAGATCAAAGGTTCTACCTAAGTTGTCGTCCTACAAAATTGTGTAAATTATACATTCTGATATAAAAACCCACATTTCAAAAACAGAAAAAAACGCCGAAATATGCATTTTCTTGTCCAACCTTAAACTACATTGTGTCAAGGCCCAAATTGGTGGTTTCCATAATTTGCACGTGATGCTTCTTAATAATATTATAAAAAATGTAATAGACATTGTTGAAATGAATAAAACACGACGATGATAGTGTCTTGCCTTTCGCCAACCACCAACCAACGCGTACATCAAAATTTTGTTTTATTTTTCAAAGTACTACTCGAAACAGACGTGAGACAATTTATAATGTAAAACAACGACTAATAAATTGTCTTAAATAAACACAAACACTCAACGAAGCCGAAACTATTCAAATAAAACACATTATTCACCCTCCTTATTCGTCCTTCTTATCTTATCGAAGTTTGAACTAAATAAGACCATCTCGCTTAGGAAACATGTGTATATACACAGGGCGTAACAAAGTTAGTCCACAATACTTTGCAGGTAGATTCATACCTAAATTATGAGTCGAAAATGTTGTAGCAACAATTACCTAATATCAATAGTTATGGAGATAAGCCACATAAAATTTGGCTTGGCACAAAAAAAAAAGTATATATTTTTTCAATATTTCTGATTTATCTTTTGTCAATCGTTGGATTATCACGAATGTAACTTAATTCATTTGCTTCAATACATAAATAAATTCTTGCAGAAATTTTAAATGTATTATTTTATTTCTATTAATTTTTTAATTCGCATATTTTTTAATTCTCAATATGAATTAATTTGATGATAGTCATATGATTTACAGAAAATAAGTAAAATATACAAAACAATTGAAAAAACGTTTCTCTTACACTATTGACATTAGGAATCTACCTATAAAGTATTGTGGGCCTGCTCTCTGTTACACCCTGTGTATTAAAGTGAATTGAATCGGAATTTCTAGACAAATCGGTGAGGTTTTCGTTGAAGTCCCTTAGAGAACAGTGAATGATTGCAAAACATAATTACGTTGGCCGAGAATGTAGGTATATAATAAAGCAATATTGCGTTTTAAATAATATAGATATGTAAATCAAAATATCTGGTGCGGAACGGGTATTAATACCCACATTAATAGCGTCTAAGTGCGGGACGGGTAGTAATACCAAATTACGTAAACTTTTTTTTAATTGCAAAAAAGTATTTAAACTCAGTCACTTTCTTTTGGTTTCATATTTCATCATGTACGGCACATGTCAAATTGCTATATAGTACACAAATAAAATTAATCTCGTACTTTATTACAATAAAGGACACGCGTATTATCGGCGCCCGTGCACTGGCCGCTCGGAATTGTATGTGTGCACAAATTTATGGGGGTGTGTAAATGCATTTCAGTATTTTTATGACAATATGGAATATTGTCGCGCCTAATAATAGTTGTAAGAAAATTTGATTGAAAAATATTCAGCGATTTTTGAGATATGGCGAATTTACGAAAAATTTTTTTTTTCGCGAAACTCTGGTTTTTTACCCACTGTACGTTACATATATTAGCTTGCAAAAGTACCCGACGGAAGTGTCTTAATATATGAAGATGTATGGGAGATATTAATGTTATAATGGTAAAGAGGAAACTTAAAATATGTACCATACATACGTGTATCTAAGTGTTCAAAGAAGGTAGTTTTAAAACAAAACGGGTCAACAGATAGCATCAACAGCATACCTATTCAGTGCAAAAATACGTATTGTCGTATCCGCGTCACATCACAACACTTATGAGCAGGTTCGCCAGTTCCACTGTTTTATCGGTTGGTTCATTTTCGGCATGTAGTGATGGATCCAAATTTCGTCAACAGTCACGAAACGCCGCAGAAACTCGGATTGCGCTTAAACCTGTCCAAACAGTGCTCTAAAGTTGTCACACGATTTAGTTTTTGTCTCGCAGTTAGCAAACGCGGCACCGTTCTCGCCAATAGCTTTCTCACGCCCAACTATCCGTGTAGGATAATTTGTACAATTGTTTCATTCAATTGACATGTTTACAAAGCCAGCAATCTCTGATCCTTAGCCGCCTGTCTGCTAACACTCTTTAGTCACCTTGGTTGATTAAACTCTCTTTAGTCACCTTGGTCGGACGGTCTGGGTGCTCCTATGACATTACACTATCTGATTGAATCACTTAGAACTTGAATGAGTAAGTGTCTTAATCAAATTGAGTCACTTAGTTTCTTCACACGTCTTCTCGTCCGAAAAAGGAAGCGAATCACTGGCCGATGTTGCTTTTTTTTCTATGGTTGCAAACAAACTTTAACATTAACATTAGCACACTTTTAATAGCTATTAAGTCAAAACTTCTAAATAAATCTGTCTGAAATTATTACAGGCGTTCTTCTATGGCGTTAAAACAATGGTACAAAAATTTTGCGTCACTATCGTCATAATCGTTAAACACGGTACCTACCACACAGTCGTCCTACGATTAAACTTACGATATTTGTACTAAATGTTGTACTATTACATATTGCACTATTAATGCTAAAAACAATAAAAATCACTCGTCTAATGTGTTAACGATAACAATTAATTTATTGACATTACGTTTCATTTGTGAAGTTAAAATTTGTTAGTTTTGTGAAAATAAATTTACTTAAACCGCTAGAAAAAATATGTAACCCATATAGAAGTTGCTATGGTCCGGTTGCATCAACTTGGTTAATATGTTTTGCGTTTTCCGCCAATCAGACAACCCGGTTTCGTAAAAATCTATCCTTTGAACTGTTACTATAAACCAAGTTGATGATACAACCGGCCTTAACTGAGTTTTATATTTTAAATGCATATCTCACTTATCAAACGAATGTTGATCAAATTACGACTTCTGTTTAAATTTTCACAGCTTAATCAGTTCAAGTTGTTTATAATATAATAATATAAATTTCCGGGCTCGAGTCCCGGCGATGAATAAATTTTTGCAATACATAATTATACCTTAAATTTAGGTGTTATATGTCATTGAAAGATTTGGCAGATACTTTTCGATGCAACATTATAATTTAAAATGTTTTATTTTACTTTGTTATACACACACAATATGAGTTATTAAATTACTACCAGTTTCGAGAGGAGCAGTCCCTCTCGTCATCAGGTATGGATAACAAATAACTTAAATACAAAATGTATCAATCTAATCGCGTAGGTCAGGGGGGCGCGCGGTAGGGAGGGGTATTTGAATTCTAGAAACACACTAATAAATAATATCACATTTCAGTCCACTTCACCAATCCTAGAGCTTTTTGCGGAAAAAATATCCCTCCCCACCGCGCGAAAAATACCCTCTGACCTACCCGATTAGATTGATACATTTTGTATTTAAGTTACTTATTATCTATACCTGATGATGAGAGGGACTGCTCTTCTCGAAACTATAGTAGTAATTTAATAACTCATAATATTGTGTGTGTTTATGACAAAGTACAATAAAACATATATTAAATTAAATGTTAAATACCTATAATGGAAAAACTAACCCACAAAAACAAATTTTTATTACACTCCATTTGTATTGTTTCCAATTTGATATTCTATCAACATCTAGCCGACTGATCGGACACATGGCTCGAGTAAGACTAGTTGAAACAGGTTTCGCGCCATCTCCACGCGTCGGGCTCTTTTCTCATTTATATGTAAATTTCGAAAAATCCAAAATTATACTATAATAATTAAACTTATTTAAACGAAAATTTGTTGGATCATTTTTATCGCCGCCACGAGTCTGCCTGTAAATTTTCAGCTCGATTGGATCACGGGAAAAGGGTTAAAAATCGATCCAAAGTTTTTTCGACAGACAAGCCGACAAGCATACAAGCAAACGCTACGAGTAATTATGTTTGTTTCTACGTTACTCCGAAAGATGTATAAGCAGTTCACGTGAAAGGGCACGTTGAACGATCACGGAGACACGGTGAACTATCACTTTTTAGTTTACCTGACTGACTGACCTTTTGATTCGAGGCACGATCGATACGCCCGCCGACACCTCCCCGTCCAATATTCTTAAAAAACTAACCCATAAAAACCAAGTTTTTATTATACTCCCTTTCTCATTTACCAGTGGAAACTGGTTTGGCGCTTAACCTACGCGTTGGGCTTCGGTCGGGCGACGCTACGAAAGGGAGTAATAAAATTTTTCCAAAAATCCAAAATTATACTATATCTAATCAGGTTTAGTTTCTACCAGATGCTTCGCAGTCTCTTCATACAACTTACTCAGTTGTATGAAAAAAACCATTAAAAATTTCTAAAGATCCAAAATTATGCTATAATCATTAAAAAAAAATTAACGAAATTTTGATAGATCCTTTTGATCGCCGCCACGAGTCTGCTCTCAAAGTTTCAGCTCGATTGGATCACGGGAAAGGGGTTAAAAATCGATCCAAAGTTTTTGCGCCACAAATAAAGGGAGTAAAAAAAACGTAGACTCGAATAAAGATTTTCTCGACACTTCGCTAACAATTGTGCCCGAGTTATTTGTGCAACGTATTTAAATGCACTTCGCCGTCGTGTATCGCCACCTTCAGGTCCGGCCGCTCGCGGTGCGGGCCGTAGTCGCCGCTCAGTTAGCGCGCGCTGCCCGAGCCGCCGCTACGCGAGCTCCGATCTTCGCGCATTGTTTTAATTGTCCAGTGTCGCGTGCAACATTCGCCAATTTATGTTTTCTGCGATGGTGTGTTTGTGGCGCTCGATGCACTCTGTTCGTCCCGCTGAACTCGCCCATCATTCGGATGATGTAGTAGTGCATATTTAATTTGTCGTTGGTGAATTGAGACGATCCGTCTCTCGATTTTACGGTCTATTCGTCCATTTGTTCCCGATGTACCAATTATTACAACAATATGTCGTGATCTTTTATTTGATTCTTTGAGTGATTTTTACGCTATTTGTTACAGAAATCGTAATACAAAATCTGAAATCAAAAAGTTGTTAATTCGTTGCAATTATTTCTTGTGGAAAACAATGTTTTTTTTTTGAAAACGCTTTGAAATAAATTATTTTTTAATAGAAACGATTTTTTTATATATTACTTTCATAATAATGTAATAATAATAATAATAATACTTTGTCTGTTAAAGTTAAATTTGGAACAGTCGGTTAAATGATGTTTTATCTGTCATTGCCAAATTGACTTATCTATGGTTATGTCATATTTGTGTTATCCTTTAATTGTGGGAGACATTTAACTAATTTTTTTTTGTATTTCATCTTACCAAGCGATTTGTCTCCCTGTTGGATGACCGAATTAAATTAAAAAAAATATAAAGATAAAAATAATTATCGACAAATAAATGAGTAAAATTGAATTATTTTTAATATTAATGGCAAATACACAGTGGTTATTTATTTTAATCAAGAACTTTGTTTAAATAACCGACTCGAGTTAAAATAAGGAAGAAGGAAATGATTGTTTCCAAAACCGATTCGTTTAATATACGTATAAACTCAATTAGTACATAAACATATGCTATTATAAATTTCATTAAAAATTATCCATTCGATATTTTTACTTTTTATTGTGGGGTATAAAAGTTATCGCAGTAATATCAAAAAAAAAAGTTTTTAATGCACTCAACGAAGATTACTAATTTAAAACGTACTGAATTCTGTAAATCATTTTCCTATAACTTTATAAGCTATGTTTCCTATAAAATCTCGAATACAGTACATTATTAATTAGTAATCCTCGAAGACTGCATTATTTTTTTGATATTGCTGCCTTTGCTTTTATATCCATGATTATACTTTTATTAATACGGTCGATCTCATTTCATAAATTAAATTATTCACCCTCATATTTTACAGTGAAATATAAAAGTCTTCAAACCCATTTCATGAATTGTCCTTTTGTTGAAATAAATAAAAATTGAATCAAATATTAAAATTATACGGGAGTACTCATTCGGTCTTTTTTCAATTTGCCTCGTCGAAGGGTATAGGCCTTTCACATATTAATTCGATTGTATTTCTTAAATGGAAAGAGGTCTAACTATTATTGACATTTTATTTTTGACTACGAGTGACTACAGTCCTACTGGCGGTTTTGCTGGCCGCTTCGTGGCCGATAGAAGTGAGGTCACAATACGTTCATGCGATTTTCTCAAGCCTATGAAGTGATGTTTTCGTTACAGTTTTTTTGCCTTATGGCATTTTGGTAGCATTAAATCTTTTTGTTGATATTTGATTTATGATAGCAAATTCAGAATTCTGAATATGAAGTGTCTCAAGAGAATTAAGTCCTAGAATACTACTCTCCTAATATAATTACTACTTTGACGTTGGTCTTCTGTTATATTTGATACTCTTCGCCTGGCATTCTTAAGTCCAAGCTGTTCTTTGGTCATATTTGAACTTTGCGATTTGCATTCTTTGCTGTTGTGGACTCTGTCTCGCATTCTTCCTTTCACATTGATCTCAAGTCATATTTTAAAATCCTTGACAGGTATTTCTTCATTCACATTGTTTTTCCATCATCCTAGCAAAAAAGTGAGATCTGTAACAGCGAAACGAGAGAAGTACATTCACACTGGAATAGTATTTTTTCTTAAAAATATTGACAAATAAGACAGTTTCATTAATGCAATGAGGTAGAAAGCTATAGCGTGAAACTTTCGGTAAAAAAGTTAGTCAATGCATATTTGATGAGTAGAATTACTATTTACTATGTTTTATTGAAGTGACTCGAATAGTATTTTAAAATAATCCGAAAATCTCACCACTTTAACTTTTTTCATAAGTTTTCCCTATTTTTCATACTGGCTATGTGCCCACCACATGCAACAGCATTTTTGAAGCATTTATATTAAATATTAAAAATGGCTAACTAAAATAGCTGAAAACCATGTCAGAGCCACAGTTCAAAACATTAAACCAATCCAGATCGAAATGATATTTTTATTTTAAAATAATATAATTATTAATTTAATATTTTACAACCAACGGGAATCGAAAGCACAAACACGTGATCCTAATTGTGCACTCCCTGTTATACTTTGCCGAATATTAACGCGCTATTTATGTTTCGTAGTAATTTTTGTTCATAATACTGTATTATAAAAAATATTTCAATTATATTTTAATAATATTAATAGTATAAACATTAAAAATAGTAATAGTAACTCACTCCCCGCTTCTTAAAAAATAGAGAAATTAATTACCCGCTTTAAAAGGGGGGCACTGAATCCACTATGTCAACAAAATTTATACCTTAAAATATAACATAAAATATAATAATATTTAACATACAATTTACTCCATCTTTAAATCTTTAAGAAGGGTTTATAAAAATGTCACTACTTGTATAATTTAACTACGTTGTGTACTTTTATTAATACTTAAGTTAATAAGAAGATAAAAAAAAAATTATTTGAATTTTAAGTTTTCTTATCCTGGTAACATTAAAACTGTAGAATTTACTTGCTCTTTTTACCCTTTTTTAATTTACAATATAATTATATTCAAAACTCTTATTGCTATAACTAAAACTTTATAAACATGTTATGAATTTTTTATCAGTTTTGTTTCATAATGCCTCTGACCTTCAGCTATTTTTTCTTTCAATTCTATGGATGTGTAAAAAATGCCACATCCACTGACGACTGCTGGGCAAAAAATATAGGTACCATTAAAAACGTTTAAATTTTGTTCAATTTGTCAATTTTACGATCGAGTGTTAATTTAATACACAACTATTAGTTTGACTTGAAGTATTTTCATTAAACGCGTATTAATCCGTTTTGATTCTTGTTAAAACGTACTCCTGTACATTTGTATTCAGAATGGAGAACTATTTGTTTCACTTACGTATCATAATATTTTTTTTTGTTTAAGTCGGTATTAAGATTTGCCATAATTATTTTTTAGTTATTTTTGAATATTGTAATTATGGTAATAGACTTCATCTCGAAATCGCAGGTGATGCAACGAGTTCTTATTGTTGTAAATTATCAAACACAACCGTAACAAAGGATTTACAAACGATGCCTGTTTGCAAACGATGCTACGGTATTTAAATTTGTTTATATATTCGAATGGAATAGTCACCAATTTGATACATCAAACTGCTTCCTTCTTAAGTTAATTACTTTTATCTTAGACAATGTATATATTTTGATGTAATGATTTGAATTCATTGAAATAATTTTGAGAGTTAATTTATTGCATTGGTTGTCATTTCCAACGTTTTTTTTAATACCATTTCTGTTCAGATCGAAGAAAGAATGATAATTTAATTTGATTTTTCAAAATTGGTTCATTTAACTAACCTACTTATGCGACAAATATTTCTGTAAATATGTTAACTTAATACACGCATCTAAAACCGTAAAAGAAATCTTGAATAACTCGTCTTGATATTTTGTAAAAATAATATTATATGAATAACCGTATTCCGATATTACTAAACAAGATATTTCGAGTTACTCAGAACTATAAAACTCTATCAATGCAATAAATAACTTTATTTCACCGTGTGTATTGACTTAACTCGCCTGTATTTAAATATCATATCTCATGTCTATGTAGTGCAATATGTATGATGTTTAGATAAATAATATTTATGAGGCCATACGTAAATTATGTGAGAATTAGCGTCCTAAGGTTTTTTTATCATTTTACCACGCTCATATTAGCTTCACCTGTTTGTCTGGACGGAATCTTATAATCGATATTTCATCCGCTTCCCAATGTCCAATCGAGCTGAAATTTTGTACACTGGCATATTCTCGACGACAATTCATGAATCAATTGTCAGATTCACGAATTAATATATCATAAATAATTAATCACAGTTTTGTACGGTAAATAAGTTAATGGGCTCATCAAAGAGAGCGCTACTTTCCTACCGAAGTGATTTCGTACGCTAGGTAATTTAAATCTAAAAAGTAGAAAATTATGTTACCGTTATGAAAATTATGAAAATTAAAAAAAAAACACCAATCTTCCTTTCACATTCCTTCCATCAACGTCAGAATTCTGTAATCTATACCGATACCGTAAGTGGGCCCACCTTTTATTTGGAGAGTGAGGCAAAACATTTCTGGCCAAAAATTTATTTTTTACTTTTTGGTACATTTAAATATAAGCGTGTTTTTTTTTTAAATATATATTTTGAATTAGCATCTCGAATTATTTACGTTACAGGTTACCTCATGCCAAATATTAGCTTTGTCTTTCCGTTGTTTGGTTTTCAATTTTCATATTTGTGTCTATTTTGAATCTTTTTGATGAGAAGCTATGTGTGAATTATTGCCGATTATGGTGTTATAAGTTCCTCAACTTCTACCGCCGGAATAATGTACCTGTACCATCAATCATTCGTTGAATTTTGCCATGGTGATGTAATGAAAGGGATGCATACCTCACCTCAATGTCTTCCGTTTTGTTGCCTCTATAACTTTCAGGTCTATCGATCAGCAGTCCTAGTGATAGTAATAGTGATCTTGAAAACAATGTCTAGTGCACCGTCCCCACCACTAGGTTGAATCGGGTATTTTTCAGTGTCCTGAAATTACCTACCATTTTTTCAAAACATCTTTTAAAGAAACTCGACATTGCCTTGCACAAACCGAACACTATCAAACCTTTCGCGGTATTCTACATCATTTTATCGTACGTTGCCATGTTGATTCGACTTTTTATCTGTTCGCTTATTTAATTTATGTATTTCAAATATCTTCTGACGCACCACCAGATTAGCCGCAAACCGCGAAATGGTAATTGCATCAGTACGACTGATAATTTTGTATTAACATTGTACATTAAGGTACGTAATTTTAATGTCCTTAAAACATTAATATTTATTTATTTAAACATTAAAAATGTAAGTGTTTAAGAATCTGTCTTATTTTTATCAATTTTATAGCTGGAAGTTATTATATTATAGCGCCAAATATCATTTTTCTTTTACTTAAAGGTGAACTATGATATTTCAGGCCATTAGCGCTGTTTAAGTAAATTTTCTTATTCTTCTGCTTCATCTAGGACTGCGTCTTGTCGTTGCTCGGAGTCTGTTCCTGGGATACAAATGTCCAGCTATCTCTCCATCTTTTATTTAAGTAAATAATAATATTTATACAAAAATATGCAAAACCTAATTCAATAATAATATAATTAATATTAAAATAAATATTATTATTATGTTTTGCATGTTGTGACGTATCACGTAACAATTTTTAGCTGCAGTATTCAAATTACAATGGTGTCTGATCTATGAAATCCTGCAAAAGGTCGGGGTAGAAGCAAAACATAGTAGTAATATTTTTCAGTGTCACCTACATAATATTTGTAGTAGGTTGTTTTATCGAGAAACTTAACCTCTGCCTAACTCTTCAGCGACACAACTTTATAATTAGTTTGTTTGATAATTAGCTCGGTTTTGTTTACCTTTCACCATAGAAACTATTCCCTCGGAGGGTAAACTATTGATTTAAGAAAGGTGGTCGTGTGTTTTCTCAATCGCAGAATGGCACGATTAGATTATGGTTAGTTCTTACGTACACCGATATGCAATAAGGATAACGTGTTGATAGCCAGTAGTATCCGCATTCAATTTGCTTTCAAAAGTGTTCCTCAGTATTATTTAACCGCGAACAGTCGCATAACTTTGCCCCAAATGTTAAGTATTAACGAATAGTGATTTTTCAATTCCATTGACTTTAGGGCGGCGAATACAAGAACGGGGTCCCCTCGTAAACTGTGAATCTGCGAAAATTCTTTTTTGAATGATAATTCGCATGGTTTAAATACTAAAACGAAAATCGATTTTTTGCAGATTTTTAATTTTTTAATTAATTTATTTATTTATCAATCAACTCCTAGTGGGCTTTTATAGTACCAGAATATTAAAAAAATATATATATACCTAACATAAAGCATGTTTTACAGTAAATAATTAAAAAATAATAATAAAATTTAAACATATTTAGGATACATGAACAATGTATATAAACGATGATTAGTACACAAGCAAACAGTACTAATTAGAAACCTTTAAGAAAATAATAATAGAGTTAAATTATAAAGATAATCAAAGCAATATACCAGATAAATGAGATAAGAACATAAAATAAACCAAAAAATAAATATAAAAGATAAAATCGAAACATATTTAAAAGGGAAATGAACATTAATTAGGACTCTTCAAAATAAATAAATATATAATAAAATAAATAATTCATGGGCAACAAAACATAAGTAAAAATTAGTCCATTAAACTGCAATTAATGCTATTGGTATATTCTAAGTCTAAGTAATTCTTTAATTCGGGTATGCTCCTACAACGGAAAATGTCTACGAATTCCGAAAATTTGTTTCCAAGGTTGTTTTTAACGGTGAATTGAACGCATAGTTATTCCTGTGTGTCCCTACAAAGAACACTTCGTGGTGTCTCGTTTGTCTCGGTATATTATACGAGGCCATCTGAATCAGTTGAGGGCAGTCCAACATACTTTTAATAATTTTAAATAGAAACACTATGTCGCTGACATATATTCTGTATGATAATTTCTTCAAATGAAGTAGGTACATTAATTAAATTATCATAATTTATGCTTTCTATTGGATTACGCATATTAAAATTTGAAAATCTAAAAAATTTATGTTGTACCTTTTCTATTTTCCTAGATTGTGTGACAGTAAGGAGACCACAAAGATTCGACAGTTTACGTAAGGACCGTCGTTAAGGTTTAACGCCGGCCGCACATTGGATGCGTTTTCACGTATACGTACGAATACGCAAGTACATTCCTGACCCTCGAAGTAGTATTGAACATCGTACACTGTACAAGATTCAGTAGTGCGTGTACGCACGTATAGATGCAACGTCCGACACGATTCGGATTTGTTCGGAAATTTTTGTGATTTCGTACGATGGATATTGAAATTTTTGTCAATTTGATACATGACCACAAATGTTTGTGGGACCAAAGCGATTCAACGGCGTGACCATCAGCGCAGATCATGGCGGAGAATCTCTAAATAACTAAAAATACCTGTAAGCTAAATAATTTGGTTTAATGAAGGTGAGGTATAATTGTGTACTTCGAACAAAAAAACATTTAAATATTTCTCCGACGTTATGAGCTCTCATTGCACTTCGATTCTCCCCAGCATTTGTGAATCTATTAGATAGATAGACATGAAATTTGTCATTATTTAAGTCTGCCATAATATGATGGAATTTACCAAATTCATCCTTTCTAGTATATTATATTTGGTTCTACGATGCCGACGACGCAGTAGCAGCCTACGAGTAAGAAGAGAGTTTTCCAGAAGGTACAGATTATTCATTTGACACAAACGTTATTGGGGAAATGCGAAAAATAACTGATCGTAACCAACGCAAGACGCAATCAATGTGCGCGCTCAATACGTACGAAAATAATCGTACGAATACGTACGTAATAATTCGTATCCAAAGTGCGACCGGCCTAATGCATGAAAACTGAACGTTTTTTTTTTGGGCAGTTACGTTACATGTGAAATTTCGCGCCCATTGTCGAGAACACACATCACTTACGTAGTGATTGTGCACCAAGGCGACGTTCTTTCTTTCCGGTTCTTCTTCTTCTTCGCTCTGAAAGTACACAAACACGAATATTTTCATATTTTTATTTTCCGTTGGAGCGTGACTCATCCGTATTGCGATGAATAAGCGACGGTCGTTGCGATATTCGCGATAACGAGTTATCATTTTCTTTGATTTTTGATTATAAGTCGCGTATTGAATTTATTTTGTTTACAACATTATACATTTGTAACATTAGTTTTTTTTACATATTATTTGTTACACACAAAGTGCGTTAATAATAATAGTAGAGTTATAGAATTATAGAGTGAATAACGAATATTTTAAGCTTACAGATTTGAAATTCTTCACGGGTTTTTTATACGCATTATTATAGCATTGTCGTGTAACATCAAAATTGTTTTAAATTTTTTTTTTTACAATGTATTTCTGTCTCATCAAAGTTACGACTTGTGTATGGGAACAGGAAAACAAGCTCATTTTTAGTTAAAACAGTAATTAAGTAATAATAGATAATAATAATAAAATAAATTCTTTTAATCAAACAAAAAAAAATTCGTAATCTATGTTTTGTAAAAAATAAAATCAGAAATAGGTATTGAAAAAAAATGCAAACTTATATATCGCATAACTACATAACTATTGATATTAGGTCAAGAACTACTTGAACATTTTCGGCCCAAAATCAATTCAGGAATATAGTCCTGCGAGGTTATTAATGTTTTCCAAATAACCCTGTATATATTATTTTAGAGCATAATAGACGTGTTTTTATTAGTACCTATGCCTACGTAAATTCCGGTAATTTTTTTTAATCTTACGAGGTATAAAATATACACCTATCACTTGTTTTTGATATATTTTGTTATAAATCAATAATTAGATAAGTACAATACCCTTGCACCAATCCGTATCTAAGTAAATTCGCTGATTAAACCGGTACCTTGAATGATAGTCTATCGAATTTCTGATTCACTACCATCCCATTACTCATTCTGAGCGGCGATATTTATATTATGAATAAATCTGGAGCATCCTAACTCAGTCAGCAATGTTATATTAGTTTAATTCCTGTTATATATTTTGTCGCTATTAGATAATTTTACGTGCTTTAATTGGGTGCAATTAATACAATTTCGCAGTAGTAGACAGTTCCGGAGCTTTCTTTTGTATTGTGTTAATTCCATTTTTTTATAATATTTCGTTTTTCCTGAATTTCTTAGTATTTAGAATAGATGACTCCCCTATTTGAGCGAGTTCAAAAATTATATATGTATATCGACCGTCCCTACGTATGTAAAATGCATTTTGTTCCAATACTAGAAAATATTCTTCTTTGCAATACAAAATTAATGACAAATGTCAACTTTTTTCAGAATAAAAAATTGACGTTAAAGTGGTCAAATACGCTCATTTTGTACGTCAAGTCAAACTTCAAACAGCTCTTCTGTAAATTTGCGTTTTTTTTATATGCCGTAGGGTTTACGTAGATACGTTTACGTTGAGACAGTCGATACAGAGCATGATTTCGGCACGTGTATCTATAAAATAAACCTACTATAAATTCACCTTTAAAATATTTGTGATATAAATAACTATAGCAAGCAATAATCCCTTATATATCATATTAATTAATATATTTTTTTAATTACTTTATTAGTTTTTTCATTTTATTATTTTAAAGCATCAATAGGCCAAGAACCAATTACCGTAGCGAAACGTATCAGCGTTGTCACATGGATACACTACTGTGCTAAAAAATATCAAAACTTTATTCGGCAGAATCAACTATCATTGTAGAAAATACTTCCAGAACGTATCTTTTGAAACGGTGTTGGTCTCTAGAATTTGTTGAATTAGAAGCGAAAAATGGGCGGGTACTTTATCGCGATGGAGCTGCTCCATCGTTAGCAGCTCCAGCACTAATTTTGCGGACACTCTCTGCAAGCCTAAATCTTCGGTCAAAATTGAACGTACCATCTGCCGCTGACATGTGGCCATCTTTGAAGAGAAATGCGACGCTCAATGAGATGCTCACAGTATGAAAGTCCCCGAAATCCTTAAAAAAATTTAATGCAGTATCGCTGCTTTAGTCGTTCCGTCATTTCACAGCAGCCGTCATTTCGACGGGCACACCTTTTAATTACACTTCTTCACTCAGAAACTGACTGCATGCGACTAATGCCGTCTGCAGGCATGAATGTCTCTTAATGTCCCTGCATCCACTAAAGCTCCTCCCGTGTTTCATTTATTTGGGCGGAAAAAATAAAGTTTCGATATTATTTGAACACAACACGTATTGTGACCTCAACGGGAATCGAATCATTGTCCACTGGACTACGAGGGTGACCCCCTCTTGATTATTATTTTTCACGAATACTATGTTTTAAAAGAATGAGGGTGCGGCGTAAAGCATGTTATTTTTTAAATTTTAGTTAATGTATTGAAAACGATAAAAACATATTTATTTCAATTTCTCTTAAACATTTAAAGGCGAAGGAATATAGGCGTTTTTTCCTTTGTATCAATGGTAGTGTAGATTTTTGCCTAGGTAGGTCGTAATACATACATTTTTCCAACTGTTTCCGTTGAACGAATTTGTTTTGCAGACAACAATACATTGCCTTCTTGTTGTATGCATGAAGTCCTCTAGCACTTCTCTCAGTTAGGGCTCGCGGCCTTACTAAAATGTTTTAAACTTTTTATGGAGACAACCGGGAGCAATGAACCCTTTTTAGTATCGTTTCTGTTAATTAATTAATTAATTAGTTTTTTTTTACTTTTAAGAACCATAAAATGCCCTTTTGATACATTCGAAGATTTTTACAATAGAAGTACATAAACTTATTTTAAATGATTTATTTACTCTTGTCTTTTTTAACTGTGTGTTGTCTATTAACTGAAATTTAGTTTTAAACCATTAAGGATTGTATATATATATATTTGTCTTTTTGACGTGACAATTCAATGAGTTCCTAATTCATTATAGTGTTCCTGTTTCCTGTTTTATTATTGTATTAATTAGTTACAAGAAATTCCAATAAAAGCTGCGTTTATGGTACAATTATATTTTGAAACCATTGTACCACATACTTGTATTTCTCCTTTTCAACGGAGAAGAAAAATCCTTAATACCAATACTTTCATCCCTCGGTCGATGTACTGTCATTGTGGTCCTCTGTTATGCATATATTGCGCGAAGTACTGTCCCCTGTTCTTTACAATCTTAGGCCTTTTGTTTACTGCGACGTGTAAAGAGGCTTCGATTATTTATTTTTATTTTTAATCATTTATAATTTTTTTTATTATTACAGGCATCTTGCAAAACTGTATTAGCAGTTTATACGCAAGGATACATTACAGTATATTAAAATTACATTGTTAGTTGTACTTAATTAATAATAAACTATTTATTGTATCGCATATTCATGATGTAGGTACTAGTGTTTTGAATCTGTTCTTCTCGTATTCTTTCAGTGTCAGTTTATAATAAAGTAGTTTTTAAATTGATAAGATTTTACACATTTTGAATAGGTTTTCCGGTTGGTTCTTACATGTCTCTTTTTGTTTTTCATTTGCTATGGTTTTAATTATTCTTATTTGTAGTTGTTTTAGTTAGTTTAAATATGCTTGAAACGTCAATCCATAGTAGTTTAAGCCGTAGATTATAATTGAGTCTACCTTACTATAATATAAATAATCGTGTGTGTCTTAATACAATATTTGAGATGAAAGAATTTACCAAGTAGTGTTCTTAGTTACTTACATGTGTCTTCTATGTGATGTGTCCAGTTGAAGTTTTTGTCTATTGTCAGTCTCAAATTGCTATGACCGATTGACCTATTACTGTTCGTCCCAGTATCAATGATCATTAGTTTCTCCGGGCTTTTAAACATTAATTTAAATATGCTTTAGCTGTTAAGATAACTTGGTAAGAATCGATAAATCATTAAGAATCTTCTAGGAACACCAGATCGGAATTTGTGAATAGGAATAAATGTCACTTTCAAAGATTCGTGATTTATTAGAACTTAATTTTTTAATTGTCTGTAAATTAAAATTGTGTAGGTATATAATCTTGCCTTCGGTATAAATTATTTACTGGTTTTATTTGAGATTATCTTTTTATTGTGTACTTCAGTTATTTAGGTGCTACAACACAATGGGAGCCTAATGTTTAAGTAGGAATTTGGTAATTTTTTTCTAAGGAGGTTTTTATGTTTATTAAGGTACATATAAAATTATTATTTTATTGAAAAATTTTTGAAAAAAAATAACGGCTACGTCGTGTCCAAACCCGTGGAGCTCCTCCCTCGTGACTGAGATGCAACATTCTCCGATGCACGTTTGTCCGAAACAAAAAAGAAGGACATTTACACATTTAGGGCCGGTTGTTTCAAGTTGGATTAAAGTAAGCGTTCTTTTAAAGCATAGATTTTTACGTTCTCCACCAATCAGACGATCCGTTTTCGTAAAAATCTATGCTTTGATCGACCGCTTACTTTGATCGAACTTGAAACAACCGGGCCTTAGAAATGAATATCTATGATGTTAGCTTACGTATTTTGTAATACGAAAAGTCGATTGTTAACAACAATCGTTTCTAAAAATAAATTTGAGATTTCAGAATATTTTGAGTTTGTCCAAAATTTTTCAGAACACAATACTGGATTTTGTCACAGAGACATCATTAATCAAGATATATTATAGATGTCTCACGCAGATGAAATTACAAATTATGAAACAGGTTGTAAAATTTAAATATATACAACATTTGATAGAATGGTATCCTATCATGGGTGGAAATGGTGAATATTACATTGTGTAAAGTGATCACTTAAGCCAGCCGTACGATATGTCGTAAGCCCTATGAACAGCCAAAAATTCCATACCTACTTTCTCATAAAAATGTAATTTTATCTCTGTGAGACATCTACAATATATCTTAAATTTGTGAGTTTTTTCTATATATTTCCGATATTACAAAAACGGTCCAAATTCCAAATCGCATATATTACATTATAGACGCCTCATTTCTGAATTAGTACCTTCTTTTCTGTCTCGTACACTGGGGATTGTTGCATAACACTATTGATTGTTGCATATAGGAGCAGCACGGGAATAGATATGACTAGGTCATTTTTTTTAAATTTTCTAATAAAATAATAATATATATTTTATTAAATAATAATATACATATTTTTATTAATTAATCAGCTCCACGTAAAAAAACACCAATTTTCTACCTGCATTTCAGGTTCCCGGGGTGGTGTGCCCCTTGAAATAAATCACCGGTACCGAAGTACACTCCGCCGATGCTCCACAGAGCAGAACCAATATATTTATAAATAACTTAAATACCCAACTCGTTTTTAACTTAACCGCAGTATTGCTTTGACAATTTTCCAAAGGAATTTGCACCACGAGGATTATACCGAGAAAAATAAGAGTATTTTGTCATTTCGAGAAATATTAAAATAAAGTAAAAAATATTTAACTGTAAATAGTTGCGGATATTTTATACGAACTGTGTGTTTTTCCGAGAAGCGATTCTCGACGTTTCGTTGAATGCTTATTCAACGTCGTCAGGAGGGCGACCTTTACTCGCGGAGGTAGAGGGCGGACTGATTACTGCTTTCGAGGCCGCAAATTATATGCACTTTGTTGTGGAGCGTTCACTTCTTCTACAACAGAGGTCGCCAGTGTGCAATATGTGCTAGTTACGTCGGCGGCCACGACAAAGCGCATATATTTTGCGGCCTCGAAAGCAGTAATCAGTCCGCCCTCCACCTCCGCGGGTAAAAAGGTCGTCCTCCTGATGACGTTGAATAAGCATTCAACGAAACGTCGAGAATCGCTTCTCGGAAAAACGCACGGTTCGTATAAAATATCCGCAACTATTTACAGTTAACCCTTAAATGCATGAATTCTGATTTTTATATGAAAAAAATATATTTTATAGAGCTTCACCCGTAGACGTAGACTAAGAGAAAAATAGTGAAAAAAATCATTGTTTTATTTTTTCATTTCTTTTTCAAAAAATTACCATGTGCCATTTTCGGCACCACATGCATTTAATACTAAATTAATGCATTACTTCCTGTGCATTTAGTATAAAAAAGATAAAAATAATTATATGAATACAAAATTGATAAACATACCTGCTCGTTTTATATTTTTCTGGGTAATAAATCTGCCAAATAATCAAGATTTCTTTAGATCGAATACGGCTTACTTCGCTTCTCGATAAAGACATCGACTTTTTATATGATTTGATAGACAAAATTTTTATTTTTTTTAAATTCAACGACTGAGGAATACTTTTATAAGGATCGATATAAAGAATGATAAATATTTTGTGGGATAATTGAAAACAAACTCAATGTTCCGTTTTCGGCACAATATGCATTTAAGGGTTAAATATGTCGAACGACCGTAATAACAACCTTACTCTTTAAAAGTGAACAATGTTGTGAACCACAGTAAAATTTCGCGAATTAATTAACCCAAACTATTTATCACTACCTTGTGTAACTTGAGTGGAGTGTTTTCGCCCGCCGCGAAGGAACCTGCCGAAGTGTTGGACCGCGCGGACAAGGGCTGAAGATGTACCACAAGACTCATCTGCATCCCCCGTCCCGGCTGGCCAGGCTGTTCCCGCAGCCCCTCCACCACCTGCCCGACTGTCCGCAGGCGTCGAGCAAGACAAAGTGAGCACCGAATCAGTTGAAGAGGGTGTATTATTAATTACAGTGCCGCCCGGAGTCCAGGTGAAACTTTGAACGCCCGCCGGTAACCGGCTGTCGGAAAATTGCGTTGCAGGAAGGTCGATTTTGAAAATAACAATATTACCGTTGACGTATTATGAATAGACACGTTATTCCCATACTATCCTGATTTCAAATGTAGCAAATGCAGAAAAATCTGGTAATTTGAAGTCACGGTGACCAAAATAACAGACTCATTCTTACAATAGTGTACGATAGATACTCTGTTCCTTTTTCCCTGGGACTCTTTTTTCGGCGTGCCGTCGCGTCCAATCACAAAGAAGATCCGTTCGATAACGAATGCAAGTAAGGCAAAATTACCTTATTTTTGAGTTGCCACGATTTGACGCTTGTAACGTATCTACAGTTTATTATATCATTGAATATTACTGTTTTAGTGATTGTTACCCTCAACGCTCAAAAATAGAGAAACTTCAAGGCATCTGCCTAATGTCAATATTTCTAACATTGTAACGAAAATATTTGGCTTTCATTAAATATTTAAACTGTGTAGTAACTTATAGTCATATTTGATGAATTTGTGTGTTAACCTTAACAGATATATGTCGCTGCGGATTTTTTTATAGAACTTTTTGAGTTCTAAAACTTCTCTATAGAAAGAATTGAAATATTTCTTACCTTTAAGGCTGCGTTCGTAAAAAACGCATTTAATTGTAAAATAGGTCACCACGAAAAGCCCTTTTATTTTAATGTGATAATATGTAGCCTATGTCCACCCTGAAGGTCCATTCTAAATATTGGTGAAAGAATTTTTGTAATCGGATGAGTAGTTTCGGAGATAACCGCCAACATCCAAACTACAAACTTTACCTCTTAATATATCACAATAGTTTTTTAAATGTTAGAAAAAATCCAGATTACAATGACTGGTTTGCGAGAAGATATGAATTTCGCTTGACATCATATAAACAGGTTGTCTTTAGAACATCCAGGCATGGTAAAGGTCTGACTCAATTCGTGTAGGTTTGTGTAACAAAATATTAATGTACCCACCAACTTTAACATAAAATCATTCGTATGCCATCACTGTACAACTGTTGGGTGATGAAAAATAATATATCGCCACAGTCTACGTAGATACACCCATGTAGAAATCCCACCACAGTCTACATAGATACAGAAATCCTAAATATAATTAATTTCTCTTTCCCGTTTTACGTTTTTAATGAAGTGTTTATAAATTCCTTGTACTCGACATTTCCCTCACTCAAAATGTCACATCAATCAGATGCACGATGCAAATCCATCATGTAGATGCACGACTACTTTCCAGATATCTCTTCTAAAAATGCAAAAGTCGTAAATTTAATTACACAGGCATCAATAAATACGTCCCCGTTCAGTATTGAAACAGATACAATGTTGTAAAAAATAGCGAATGTTTACTTCGTCGCTATTTTCTTGCGGGACCTTGCACAACCGAAACAACAATATTATTCAGCAGAGTTCGGAACTGATAGAAATCAATGGTGGCTGCAAAATATCCACCATAATCGACTACTTGGTATAAATTCCAAGTAGAAAAAAGGAGTTTGTATGAGTTTAATTTTTTTGTTTTAATTCATCAAAAAGATTTAGCATATATAGGTGTACTGATTTATAGACTTTTTGTGTGTGGCATTTTTAATTATTAAAATATAAATATTTCTTACGATTGTGTATTTTTCTGCTATGCGTGTTTTTTGAGTTACGCAGAATCGAGCCTTCGAGAGAATATCACGAGCATGGCTGCGGGGATGTCACTATAACCATCCGTAATTTATTATAACCATTATAATAATTATAACCATCTGAATTTAACTTAACAACCTAGCTCTCTGTTGGTCTAAAGGTCCACCAGTCTATTCTCAAGATAATAAATATAACGTTACAAATATGTATTGACCGTTATTATATAACACTAGCTGTAATCCGTCAAAGACGACGGTACTTTTACATGCCGGTTCCAAAATTTTTATTTATAGCCGACACCCAGAAATATTTGAACTTTTTTTAAATATATTTCCCCTGCCGGCAGTTAATGGTACTATTTTAAACCCTGGCGATTGTACTGGGCGGAAAATGATGGTTCGCGTCTCTGCGAAGTCTTATATGTACTGTATTTTTGATCGGTCCCGCGGGCTGGTTCGGGTTTGCTGACCCAGGGTTCAAGCCCCATCTCGAACCGTTTATTTCGTTTATTTTTAGGCGTGAAATCGAACGAAATTACGGAGGTTACACGAAGTTACGGGGTCAGACAGACAGACGGACGGACAGACAACGGAATTATTATATTTAGATTTTACACTTCGATATTTTTAACGTTTGATAGATATCTGTGTAAAGTGATTTTTTCTGTCTTTACTATTTTTTCCCGATTTTTTTATTGGATTTATGATCTTATATTTTCATTGATTTATGATCGTACAATATTCTATGCATAAATGTCTTATTTCCCTGTATATTTTTTTTTACATACAACTAAAGTATTCTAAATATGTTGAGACTGTTCAGGATTTTTTTTCACGTTTGTACTTTGTCGAAATAATTTCCAACAAGAAAAGTAGATATTAATGATCTTCCTAATTTTTGGGTTGCTTAGGTTAGGTTCCTTTCTTGTGATGGTGATGATTATTAAGATGATTGCGATTATGATGCTCTGAATAAATATCGTGGGTTCATATTTTTACATGTATCAGGTTCTGCCGGGACACAGGTTTGTTCCCAATTAGATAACTTTTTTTTTTAAATTGAACGCTGTCTAAAATTGTTTTCTCGCCTTTTCACAGAAACGGCAACCCGCCAGAAAATGCATCAGCAGACTACGACCAAGTTCAGGTGAGTTGATTATTAATTTTACTTTCGGAAAATGCAAGTCGAACATCTCCCAAACAACCGTTTGTATTATTTTAAGAACTCGACTATCTATCAGGAATGTGTCTGCCGTTATCACTTGTTAAACTTTAACCTTAAATTTGCGACAATTTTGCAATGGGTGAATGTGCGATCATTTTCGTACTTGAGAATTTGCGTCATATGCAGGGGTCAAAAATCACCGATTAATTTATACTCGCTTAAATTATTGCATCTGACTGTACCACCTACACAGGTGCACTGTGGTATAATCATCGTAATATTATTTCCGTATCATTATCAATTTTGACACGCATTCTAGTCGCAAGATTTGACAGTCAAATATGTGTATTGTTCAGGGTTTCCAAGAAAGAACGATGGGCTTCTAAGAGGTTTATATTTACAAGATTTAAGTATATTTTCTGAAATTCAATTTATGATTGTTTAGACATTTAGTATGCTTCCTCGTGCGTCATAAAGCGAGAAGTTTGCTTGTGCGTTGCGGCAAAAACTCTCGAACGGTGCGCTCTGGCATACATGGATACTCATCTTATTCCATCTGAAAATTCATTTGAAATTGACGGACTGTCTTCAGGTCACAACGTAGTTTCCATTGTGAGATATGAAGCTTTTAAATTTATACAGGGAGTAACAGAGTCAGTCCACAATACTTAACAGGTGGATTATTGCCTTGATTGTGAGTCAAGTATATTCAAGCAAAAATGTCCAAGCAACCGTGACCGATAGTTGTGGGGACATCCATTTATCATTACAGTAACATATATCGATTACGAAAAATTCGTTCTTTTCAATACAAGTTAAATAAAATGATAAAAACACTGCAGAATAGAATGACAATTGGAATATTTTCCAATTGGAATTGGAAGATTTTTATGATTTTATTTGATTTGCATTAAAGGGAATACATTTTTCATATTCTATAAAGTTACTGTAATGATAGTCCAAAGTTTTACAAAAAAATAAGTGGGAAATATTGAAAAAAAATGCAAACTTTGATGTCGCATATGTATCTGCATAACTATTGGTCACGGTTGCTTGCACATTTTTGACTCATAATTAGAGAAGGAATCTACATGTAAAGTATTGTGGACTTGCTATGTTACACCCTGTATCAAAAATTAAGAAGGACGCCATACTGTTTGTTGTATGTTTTCGATTTTTTTTTAAATAAGAATTTCTAAGAGATTAGATTTTTAAGGGGCATGGAGAAAATTTATTTGAATGTTTTGAATTTCGCTTTTAATTAATGATTTGTAATGATTTGTTTCGAGTTTTCTCCTCTTTGTAAGCGTTATTTTTTTGGCGTTTTTCAGTGATTAATAAATAATTAATTCTTTTTATTATTCATTGCATTATTTTTCATCAGATATAATTCACCTACATCTGTTTTACCGTTTTATCCGTTTTTATAAGGGTTTGAGGTCTCATTAGCATTTGGCGCTCTAAGTCCTCGCATTCGCCTTGAGTTTTCACAAAGTCATTCCAGAATGTGGGCGAAAATTGTTTTTCCATAGTAAAATGTGTTTACATCGATCTCCATTAATTAAAATTCCTTCCGTAGTTAATATGAATAATTGCTGTATCTGTTACGTTTGACATTGTATTTTTATCTTCTACGCAGTGTTTACTATACGCTAATTGTTTTAACACCCTCAGTTGTGGGTCATTTTAACACCAACGTGTAGGTTTTAAGATTTTCTATCTAACCATCATTATTGTCACTCTATCATTACCGCTAGTTAATGATACAGTGAAATAGTTTAAAATACTTTACTTTAATTAAACTCTAGCAAAGAAAATTATTTTGTTTATTTATTTAGGAAGAACTTTTTTAGGCATCAAAATAAAATAAAAATCCCTGTTCTTCGTCCTATTCTGATATGTAGGGTATCTCGTAGCTAGTAGCAAAAACTTTGAGCTAATCTTCATAATTAAATTTTGTACACTTTAGGTGTACAATATGCAGGATGTACCAGAGCTAGCAGCAGAAACTTTGCCGGTAGATTCCTGCCTATGTTATGAGTCTAAAATGTTCAAGCAACCATGACTTAATATCAATAGTTATGGAGATATTCAATATCAAAATTTGCATTTTTTTTTAAAATATTTCTTACTTATTTTTTTCAAAAAGTTGAACTATTGTTACAGTAACTTATATCGATTATGAAAAATTCATTTGCTTCAATACAACTTTAATAAATTGATGAAAACCTTGTAAAAAATAACTTTTTTCAATTTTTGCAAGGTTTTTATTATTTTATTCGACTTGTTTTAAAGCAAATGAATTTTTCATGATCGGTATAAGTTACTGTAATGATAATTCAACATTTTGCCAAAAATAAGTAAGAAATATTGAAAAAAAAATGCAAACTTTGATATTGTATATCTCCATAACTATTCATATTAGGCCATGGTTGCTTGAACATTTTAGACTCATAACATAGGCAGGAACCTACCGGCAAAGTGTCTGCTGCTAGCTCTGGTACACCCGTATGTGTATCTACACTTTAGGTGAAATGTCGACAGTTACGGAGATAAGCGACATCAAACATTACATTTTTGATAAAATACTAATAAATTAAAATAAAATTGCTTTGTATTAAATAATTATCTCATCATCAGGAAAATTTCGTGTTGGTAAAAATTGCCTTTCATTACTTCCTTTCTTTTAAACTCGTAGCGTCTGCTTGCTTGACGCAAAAACTTTGGATCGATTTTTAGCCCCTTTCCCGTGATCCAATCGAGCTGAAACTTTGCAAGTAGACTCGTGGCGACGATCAAGAAGATCTATCAAATTTTCGTTAAAAAAATAATAAATATAGTATAATTTTGGATTTTTCAAATTTTTAATGGTTTTTTCACACAAGTTGTAAGGAGATTCCGACGCACATGGTAGACACGAAACCCGAAAATGAGAAAGGGAGTATTGTAAAAACTTGGTTTTTATGGGTTACTTTTTACCATTTTATTCGCATATTTAGCTTATTGTCAGGGAAATTTTATGTGAATGAAAATGACCTTTTACTCAACATTTGTTTGGATGCGTAGTTTAGATTACATTGATTTTTCACTGATACTCTTATAGTCTATATATATATATTACATCGATTTTTCACTGATACTCTTATAGTCTATATATATATTACATCGATTTTTCACTGATACTCTTATAGTCTATATATATATTACATCGATTTTTCACTGATACTCTTATAGTCTATATAGCGGGCACAGCTAGTAATAAATAAAAGGGATTAATCGGAATGAATTGATGGATTTGGCGTTTACGTTGTACAAATTATTCATGACGATCTTTAAATAACGTAAATCTAGTTTAACTCTACGGGGGTTTAATAGTATATAATATATATTATATACATTTTTTTCACTACTTTAGTTTCCAGAGAAACAGAATCTCTCATCGACAGATGAAGTAGGTATGTAAGTATATTTTAAGTAGTGAAAAAATATAAAAGATTATTAAACTCACGTATAGGTAACTAGGTTTTATATTATTTAATGATCAAAGCGAATTAATTTTAAATATTCCATATTAGGTAGTGTAGTGATACTTAAACACTTTCCAAAAAATAAATCAGAAATATAGAAATAAAAAAACATATCGGTTGTCTCCAAAATAGTATAAATAATTGGGTACGAATTTTTTTGCATTGAATGGCTCTGAAGATATCAACAGGTTGGGAGGTAAACTTGGTAGAGATTTGTATCGATTTGATAGGCTAAATATTCAAAAGTAGCGGAGATAAACGAGTTGTGGTTTTTTTTCCTGCTGTAAGATAAACGTTAGCCATGTCTCGAACCATTTAGTTTTGCGAACATTACCAAGATGGCGCTATTTCGTGGTGGCGCCGTGTGGTCCATTTGAACAAAGCTCGGACTCGACAGTTAGCTTTATCGGGCGACAAAAGATGTCGGTACTTAGTCGGAAGTCACTGTGTTTTAAATTAACAACACTATGTAAAAATAAACATCTTAAAGGGATTTGAGATTTAATAATTTTTTAACCTTATTTTAATTTGAGAATTAAATTCATTTAAAATATATATTTTTTTTTTGTTTGACGCGATAACTATAATAGTAATAATGACGCGTTGTCACGTGATACGGACAACTGTTAATCAGATCAATTCTCAATTGTTTGCGGTGTCACAACCATCATGTGTTAAATAACATTTTACACTTAGTCAATTTTGACGTAAAGAAAATCGTATATATAAATACTAAGATTACATAAAGTTTGGTAGAGATTGGTTTGTTTCGTACACGAATCTACGAATTTCGTCAATAAATGTTTCAAATATTAAATTAAAACATCAAGGGCCGATTATATCAATTTGGTTTATAGTAATCTTTCGTTTAAAGCACAGATTTTTGCATTTTCCGCCAATCAGACAGCCCGTTTTCTTAAAATCTATACTTTTAACGAACTATTAATTACTATAAACCAACAACACAACCGGACCTAAACGGCGGACACACGAAATCTGAGTTCATCTGCAACAAAAAAATAAGCCTGCTTGTTATACCGGAAGTTAAATTATATTTATTTATTTATTTATTTATTTATTCATACGCCAATCGGCTATATACATTGATTTTACAAAAATAATAGACTTAAATGAATGGATTAGAAAAATTGCACATACATAAAAAAACAATACTAGCATAGTAACAACATGGTATAATCATATAGGGTTGAGGGTAATTTTAATACTGTGATAACAATCTTTTTGCCGCTGATGAGAATGAGACGTATGATTCATCGAAGAAGTTGATATCAACACAGTGGCTATTCACCAGATTGGCAATCCTATTTCTTGGGCCATTGTACACGTAACTTTTTGTGGATTTAGTGGTTTCTAACAATCTACGCACTCTTAGATCCGGCCTAGCAGTGATAATGCCAAATTGTTCCAGGATCTCGGGCGAGTCTATCTGTCCGTTGACAGATTTGTAGAAGAAGGTCAAATCAGACAATTGTCTTCGAGTGATTAGTTTGCTGATTCTAAATCTGTTATATACGGTCTCAATATCTCCTGGTGATCGTGTACGATAGGCGATGCATTTACATAGTTTGCGTTGTATTCTTTCGAGCTGATTGATTAGTTTATTGGTATACGGCGACCAAATGACAAAACAGTATTCTAAAATCGGTCTCACAAGACTGGTATATATATGGTAGATATATTGGTACTTAACGTTGTAGGAATTGAGGGGGGTTGTATGATTACTTATTCATAACTTGCTTTGACATTGCAACTAACCATCTTTGATAAATAATGTGTAATAATTCAAGACAATCGAGACAAACCAGTCATTTTTATGCTTCGTTAGCGTCATCAAAAACCACATATTTGTTTACACTCCTATCGCTCCTAGTGCTCCTATCGCTGTAGAATTGAATTCAAAAGTAAAGCGACACAGGCAATTGGGATTTTATTTTGTTTATATAAAATATTTATTTACAATTCTTAATTGACTTACCGTGTTTAATTATCACGAAAAATGCTTTAAGTGTTTATATTTCTAACACCTGAAAGTAATTTCCCACAAAATGCAAATTGGCAGGACGTATCGTACAATTACATCATCCTTATAATGGTCATTTCATCCGCTCGGATGCTTTGAAGGCGACATTGGAATTATTCTATATATATATTTTTAAAACATATTATACGACACATCTGGTGGGCGAGCAGTATTCTAGAATTATTTTCTACGGCGGATGAATCTAATTAAACGTCACCAACATTGTGTTCCAACACAACCTGGTTTACAGTGAGCTGATTTTAAATACAATGTATCCTGGTGAAGGGGCCATGGACTCTGAAACATGTTGATGTTTCTTAATACAAAAGTGGTGAGAACCAAGTTCATTTTTGTATTATAATAAATTTAATAAGAAGGGTGAAGTGAAAGTCACGAGTGCTATTTGCACCACTCGAGGAGATAAAAAGTAACCCATAAAAACCAAATTTTTACTATACTCCCTTTCTTTGTAAAATATAACAATAATTAAAGACGAATTAAAACATATAACATAACACTAAACTTACAGAAATTTAATATATTTCTAAAATGTCAGATGTTTTGAGATGTCAAGATTTTGATTGATTCAATTATCATCAATATCGTACCTATGAATTTCCAGGGTCAAATGATTTAGTCAGAATCAGATTTGAATCTAAAAGAAATAAATTATTATTTGTTTTTTTCCCAAAAAACCCAATTTTGCTGTCATCTGTAAACCAATTGTTTTGTAAATTTTCGAAATTCGTACCTATTATACCGACGGAGTAATTCAAATTTAGAAAATATTCCGCGACGCTATCGGGCCGCCGCGCCGTTGCTAATCAAACTTTTCTAATGATTCCAATTTGAAAAAACCAATAAAATTTCTAAAAATCCAAAATTATACTATAATTATTAATTTTTTTTAACGAAAATTTGATAGATCTTCTTGATCGTCGCCACGAGTCTGCTTGCCAAGTTTCAGCTCGATTGGATCACGGGAAAAGGGTCAAAAATCGATTGAAAATTTTTGTTGACGGCAAGCAAGCAGACGCCACGAGTTAATATAAAGGGGGTAAAAATGAAGTGTTACAGTACATAAAAATCATCAAATATCTTTTAATATAATTGCGCTACAAGACCGATCACTTTCCACCAAAATGATCTCCACGTGTATTAGGTCCTCCGGAGTACATTGGTAAGTAAGCTCTGTGGTGTCTTATACGCTATTATTTTTTTGGTTCTGACTGTGGTACAATTATGGTAAAAGAATATCGTGATCACTATATTAAAAAATATATTCCTTTAATTCTCGTGTGAAGCACACGCGCGCCGCACGGCGGAATTGTACTGTAAAATATCACGGTAAACTCTTGTGGTAACAGTGTTAACCAAGAAAGCTGTTATTCATATCTAGTCCAATTCTATCGACATACATTAATGGCCTTGTTAGTTAATTATATTACTATTACGTTAGAAAAGACTAACATAGTTCTTTAATATCAATTTTTTGGTGTATGAAATATATATCTATATATTCTCCGTATATTGAAATTGATCTATATGTATGTCTACGCGAGGCATCATATTTCCTTTTTCATATACGTCCAAATTATTTTTTTACTCCTTGATGTCAGTATTGACATATATGGCTTCAATCAGATAATAATGCACCTCCACGAGTCTCGGTCCTGGGTCACGCCCACAGCTGATTCCAGGTGTCGTTTTTTTAATTTTATTTACCACTTTGGGTAATCTGATATGTTTGGGATACAGCAGACTCCCGATTATCCGGGACGAATTTCAGTTAAATGAAAAAAAACTTCAAATGAAAATAATTCACATTGTTCATAATGGCCAAATATGTATTTAGAGTCGAAAATATCAGCTATATCCGTTGTGTCTGAAAAGTGATCTCTCAAAACATTTCTATTTTTATGTTTATAATTTTTTTAGTGCCTTACGAGGGTTAGTTGCGTCCAGTTGTCATTGTAACATTTTTATAAAATATCGCGTAATTTACGACGGTAGCGTTGCAAAATATCTCTTTTTATCTGAGTGATTCAATTTCCTTTTTTATTGACCTTTTTGGTTGAAATATATTTGGGACGGTTAATTTACGACGGCGGCATTGCGAAATCTTTTCTTTTGACTCTCTCATTTCTCCGAGAGATTCAATTTTCTTTTTTGGCTAAATAAATAATAATAATTGTGATGAAAAATAAATGTTTGAAACGATGCAATATCCCGGCGGCATTTTTTGTGCGAAAACATGTACATGCGTGATTTTCCGATAGTAAGAGCACGCGTCGCACGTGATTTATGCATTTTTTGTTTGTTTGGTCAATTTTTCAATGCTTTACAATGCTGCTTGGATTAACCGTTATATCGATTATCCGGGATTTTCTTCACTATCCCAATAAAATTGAAAATAGTGAACTAACTTAATGATTTTAGTTGCTTGCTTGATGCACCTATTTTTCCACATTCTCGTAAGCGCATCTACGTGAAATGATCCAAATGTGCATTTGGCCGATCCCTTCCGAATTCGCAAGGCCATATTGTGAAACTCGGCTTATTTAGGATGTTAGGCTTTGAGCTTGAAACGTTAAAACAGTTAGATCCCTGTCCTTCCTTACCTTGGCACGGATGCTCCGAAAAAAGAGGCTTACGGAGACAGCTGCTGCTGCTAAAGGTCACTCGTGATTACGTCATTGTGATCTGTCTGCTGGGATCCAGGGATGGCGTTAAGAAGCTTTGGAACAATATTTTATAAGAAAATAATATTTTTTCCGTTTTCCAGAAAAAAGACTAAGTTTATGAGGAAGGGTATAAAGAATAGATTTTTCCACCTAAAGTGTTGTTGAAGTCGTTTCTCAAAAATATTACATTTATAATATTTCATAATTTGAATGTAGTGTCGCCATTGTCTGTTTTAAATATTAAAACATTTACCGCAAAAGCATTTTAATTAAATTTATTGTTAATTATGTAAACAAATGAGAAAAGAAATAACATGAAATATTTAGAGCACTAAGGTACAATGACAGCCCTTTTAAAGGCATTAAAATATCATTCAATATTAATATCCCTCTAACGATGCCCGTTCGGGCTACAAAAAACCTGACTTTTCGATAAACAATAATTAACTATGCAAAAAAATTATTAAATTACATTATCCTTTTACAATTTGGAATTATAAGTTCGAAACAAATATTTGGATAGTTGGAAAATATTAATTTAGAGTGCATTATATTTATGGCTGGGGAAGGGTGTAGTATAAAGGGAGAGAGGGAAGGAAAATTAATATAGGAAATTAATATATCCTAGGGGGTCGATTCATTCAAGTGGTTCAGAAAAAAAATTGGTTGCTTGACCATTTCAGGAAAAAATCATATTTTGTGTGCGCATTCCTTTATGTTTCTGTAGTCCAAAACTTTTTTATTATATTCGTTTCGAAAATGGTGGTCATTTTTGTTTTACTCCGTACGCCATTTTCGCTTTTTCAGGCATCAATAATTTTCTAAATTACTCAACACTGGTTTATCCTAGACTTAAAATACTTAATCCCTCCATTTTTTACTTACTACTAATGACATTTTATTTACTGTTCAGGAGGAAACTATTCGGGTTATTACTAAAAAATGGACCCGAAATATGTTCCAAAGCTTTTCAAATACTAATATTAATTTATTTATTGTAGGCGTATTACTGAATACAATAATTGGCATTTTATTTCTTATTGGAAATGATATTTATTGCTTAAATAATAAATAAAAATGTTAAATTATGTGTACAAAATCACAAAAGCCTGTGTCATCCTTAATAAAGAGTGCTAATCTTAAAAGGATCCATTCGTCCCCCGCATCTTGTGGTCTTGAATATGAAGTTCACTATTATTTAAAGTTTTTATTAATACTGTGTATTCACACACCTAAAACGGAAAACGGCATTAACCAGTGTGTATTGTCTGTTAAAGTTCTTTCTCCGATACTTTGTAAATGGTTTTAACACGAGTCTGTCATTTAAAATTGTATACATTTATGGCAATTTTATAGATTTTTTCATCCGGAGAAATTAATTTATTCTCCGTCCACCTAAAATATAACACACTTATAAATTTATTATGTATTTAAAATGCAGGATACATTTATTGTTTATCGATACTATTCTGCATAAGGATATTTTGTGACATCGTATTTTTTTTACGATTATTTTATCAGCAGTTCCATAAAATTGTTTATACTATTAACGATCTATTGAATGTTTTGGGTGTTTGCTTTAAATGGATATTTAATATTTTTTAACCATTTTTTTATGAATAATGATAATTATTTTATATTTGACGGTTTCTATTGAGCAATAAATTACCTTTTATTGGGTTTTGAAATATAAAAGCGTTCATCTATGATTACGTCGGTATTTTAATATGATGTTTTTGAATAGTAGAATAGAAAATAATTAAGAGTTTTTATTATAATATTGCATAATCTTTCCGTACATACATCCATTAATTAATATATTTACATATTTTGTTGTAAGGAAGATTTTTATGTCTTTTTAATCCAAAATTTTTATTATTTTTGTATCGTTGTAAATAAAATATCCTTATGTAATAAAGCGCGACTTATTTACTTTTTAAGAGTAATTTTTTCATCTTTTCATAATTGTTTCAAAATCTAGACGCTAGTTGTAATTATTTTAAACAAGTCAAACGTTTTAGAACCAGCCGTGGAATCAAAGCGTGTACCAAAAAATCTACTTTAGATTATGTAGGTATATATATGTATTCGGTGATCTGTGGACTTGACTGTTTTTAGTCTAAAAATGTTATTTTAGAACCGAACCTACACTATATATACACCTAATTTGTAGTCCAAATGAAATTAAAAATTAATACTTCAATCCCAAGTAAAAAAATAATAATATTAATAGTTGGATGATTCATGTAGTTTCACTTTCGTAACAATTCACGTAAAGGGCGCTTTACACTGTATTTAGTATTAGTATTTAACTTATACTTTTTTTTTTTGAAAAAGGCCGTTTTTAGATTTTTTAAATAAGGTATCTTATTCACCGTTTATTATTACATAGGTTAGAGAATTCCTCTTTCAGTATCCCTACAGGTGATATACACGAAAGGACGATTTCCGAAAGAAGAGAGAGACGCATGCATAATTATAATTGTTTGTCATTATATAAAGATTATACGAAACGCATTACGAGTTACGCATTATCTACATGTGCACTTCGTAAAACTCCATTGTAGTACAACTAGAACTGTAGAACACATACGTAAACGAGTTATGTAGGTTCTATGCTAAATGTGTATTATTTGAGTACATTATTTATTATTATTATTTAGTTAATATAAACAGAGACGAGACAATTTATATGAAAGTCTCTTGGCCCAGGGCCTACAACCAGTATGAATTGGCTTAAGTGATCACTAAGGCGCAACGTTCACCAATTCCATCGAAAGAACACCCACAGATTATCAATTTTTTTGAATGTTGTATATATTATATGTTCTAATTCTGGGAACCTTCCGTGTATGTGATTGTACTATGCTAAAGACATCTTTAGTCCTTTCTCACGAAACAGTATAAACAGATAGATTTCGGAGCTGATAATGATACCTCTACATTTTTAAAGTGGAATATTAAGAAATATTTTTTTTAATGTACATATGTTGTTTTTCCGAATTATTTAACATAATATATAATTATTGATTTGGCATTAACTTTGTGCAATGACATGATAATTTATATATAAATAAAATACTCGTGTAAGACCACTTTCACTTTAATTAATTACTGGATTTGTCCACTGCGAGATTATTATTTAATTAAGATGAATTATACAAGTCTCACAGAGAAAATATTGATTTTCAGGCGTATTCTAGTGCATATTATGTTATTATATGTTATCAGGCCTTTACTAGTGTCTTCTTCGTCTTCTTCCTTAGCCTTTTCCCCTCCACTGCTGGATGTAGGCCTCTTCCATTTTCTTCCACTCATCTCTATTTCTCCCCCTTCGCATCCAGGTTCTTCCTACTTGCTGGACTGTGTCTTCAGACCACCCTTTTTACTAGTGTATATTTGGTTAATTTATATATAAATAAAATACTTGTGTAAGATCACTTTTGAGTTTAAGTTATACAAGACTATATTCGAGAACTGCTCGAGAACGAGAAATACGAGATGTTCTCATCTACAAGGTGAGAATATAAACTGTTTATCTGTAATTCTCGAAACTTGTCGTGTATAACTTAAAATCGAAAGTGGTCTTACACAAGTATTTTATTTATGTATAAATAAACCAAATATTCAATTGAATGCGCCTGAAAATCAATATATTCTCTGTGAGAGTTGTATAAATCATCTTAATTAAATAATAATCCCGCTGTGGACAAATGCAGTAATTGTGTTCTCATTTCTATAGTAATATTGTTAGTCAATACACGGTTGTTATAAAGCAGCGTCTAAAATGGGCCGCGGCTAGGCGACGCGTCGTCCTCGGGCGCTGCGCCGCGAGGCGGTCCAGCCGCAGCCTTTAGTGGGTAAGCCGAGTCCTGCCGGTACGGTCGCGCTCACCTCAAACCCAACGCGCGGCTCGCGAACTTTCGCAACCCGCGGCGCCGTGACTAATCTGACATTAGCGCGCGCCCAGTTTGTGCTATTCTTAGACGCGCTCCCCGCACCCTCCGCAGCGAGGGAATCAAACAGTTCGACCAGACAGTGCGCGGCCGGCCTAAGTATCTAGATCGGGTCGGGACACCCGCCGAGATGACGAGCAACCCGATAGTGAAGAGAATGGACCAGATGTTCAAGCGGTCGAGCGTGGTCTTCGTGGAGACGATCCCCGACGACGCCTGCGACGTCCACGGCGTCAGGGGCGTCCACGGCTTCCACAGGAGGGCGTCCCTGGCCCCGGCCGCCGTGGCGCCGCCGGCCGCCCGCCCGCGCCGCGCCTCCCTGCCGCCGCCCATCAGGTACCCCCCTTCGTCATCGCGTGCTTCTCTTTCGCCCCCCGCCGCGCGCTTGCGAAAGATGGGTTCCGATCGGGCGGATTATCCTGAAATTTTTCAAAAATATTGATGCCACAATTTATTTTACTTTTGAAACCGTCTGTAGATAATGTGAATTTCATTAAATTGATTAAAAAAACATTAACTTTACTACCTTTAGGTGAGTTTAATAATAATCATTATTTTCTTTCGTGTACCGTTAAAACTTCCCGTCGCGTGTAAAGGTACTTAATAAAATGAATAATTTTAAAAGTTTAAAATTTAAAAGAACTTTGAACTCGGGTATTAATTTTATTACTATTATATAAATAAATTCATTTACTCTTCTCCTCTTCTCTCAATATTCCCGTTACATCAACCCTTGCACCAGTAACTTCAGTTCATTTTGTCAGCAAATAAATATTTGTTTCCATTTCCAATGTAAAAATTCTATATTTGAAAATAGTCAGTTTTATACTTCAACCTGTTGGGAGATTATATTACTCTCGAATCTTTAAGCAGTAAAGTATAAAAATATTACTCAACTCACGTAGAGGTAACAAATTCAATGTTTTTTACACGATTAAATGATCATCATGAATAATATTTACAATGTTAACGCCAAATCTATCAATAAAACTATGAATTTGCTTATCAATATGTGTGTGTATTTTCTTGTACCTATTGAAATATGTGCAAAATCCGATAATATTATGTGCGCTAGTAAAGAACCGAATCAAGATTTCTGATACGATCGTTTTTGATAGCTCGATCGTAATTTTTCAAACGACATATCATGCAAAAGCGTAAACTTAATACGTAAAAAAAAAAACAATTTGATTCCAACAATATTTGTCATTAAAATTGGAAAATCAACTCAAAGTGTAAGGCGACCGGGAAGGTTCCAATATAATTGGTCGCAGCGCGTTGATGTTAATTATGCAACCATCGGTCGGTGTGTCGTTTGTTGTTGTCAAGGTTTAGTGGCCCTTTGCAACAATAATTGCAGCCCACGAGGCCTTGGCTGCGCGGCCGATCGTGACCTTAGAGACAACCACGCTGGGTTACGCAAGATTCACCATATTTGACTTTTATGGCGAAATCCCATGGACCCATTTTTAATTTGATTCGTATATTCTTCTTTATCCTTCTATATTTGTTTGCGGAAATCTTCATGTTTTTATTTGACGGTGTTGATAATAATATCTTTGGCTTTTGCGCGTATTTTGTTAAAGGTATATTGAAATTTTGGTACATAAGATCTTTGTAATAATTATGTTTAACATTAATGTGAAAGGAATTAACATATTAACGTGTGTACGTGTAATTAACAAGTACTTACGCGTTGCGTGATTTGATTAACGGTAATGTCGCTTTGTTATTAATATTAATACATTTAACCATAATATTTTAATTTTACTATATAACCGATAATAATAATAAAGTTTCACGTACAATAGCGTACGTGTAACGTTTTAGAAAGTTACATTTGTAATATGTGACAGTGAACAAAATTTTCGTATAGAAACTATCGCTTTGTATTACGAAGCACATCTCGTGTGTGGGTTATATTATTGTGAAGAAAAAAAGTGAATATATATTTACATTACCTTGACATACAATTTCCTTTGCCTTCTGATAGTAGACCGCTGAATACCATATTTTTTTTTTTTGCAGAGCAAATACCCAAGTGAGAGACTTTCTCTTAATGGCAATTCAAATAATTCCGTATAATTACCAGCAAAATTCGCTAATGCCTTAATTGCGGGATTATAAATCTTATATTCTTACGTCGTAATCGGATTTCTTTATTGAGAAATCACTTCTAATCTCGATAATTTCCAAGTGTTATTTATTTTACCGCCGTGTTTGATTGTCATTTAAAATAGAGAAGATTTAATGGAAATGTCTATCAAAGATGGAATTTTAGTAGTCCGTAAAATTTAATAAGAGATATCTATTATTCATGTTTTATTGCTTGAGTTGCGATCTTTAGAACACGTCGTTCGTAGATAATTAAACCAATATAAAATGCAGAGAACAAACCTCCTGGAATGGTTCGTTCTGCACATAATGTTTTATAGTTTGGTACTGCGGAAATTGAATGTAGAAAATAATTTAATTAATTAAATGTTATATTCAATTATAATTACTGCTAATGGTGTAAATAAATATTTTTAGCAAGTTAAAATAGTTAATTATATTATAACGTGTAATAAAACAAAACAAACAAAACACTTCCCTATAACGTTTGTTTATGAGAAATGTGCAACGTTCATACTGAACACGAATATTTTGTAAGCTTCAATCCTTTAGACTCTATTGTCGCTATTTCTTAAAACGTTATCGGCTAACGCTAGGAGAATTGTTTCTGTTACTTGCAATCCTAGTTATCGTATAGCTTGTAGTAGTTTAGCTTATAAATGTGTATTAGCAAAAATGTCTTAATTAAATGTAATTTAAATCTATTTTATAATCCTCTAGTAATGAACGTTTTGTTTTCGAACTCGAGGTTGTCTTAGAGGAGCACGTTAGTTCCAATGAAAGTAGTGACGAAGAAGAATGTCCAATGACAGCGAATTCAATCCAATGATTACAATGCACTTAGAACGAACTCATCACAATGATCACAATGTACTTAGAACGAACTCATCACATTGATTACAATGTATTTAGAACGAACTCATCATAATGATTACAATGTACTTATAACGAACTCATCACAATGATTACAATATACTCAATTACTGAATTTTTTTTCAAACCGAAAGAACCTGTAAATTTCATACACCAACCATTTAGATACACCTGGATATCAAAATGATCAAAGTGATATCGCGCATTTATTGTCTGATAGTGAGAGCCTGTCTGCACAGTTCGTAAAACAACTAAAGACGCACTCGTTTAGAGAATCATATAAAAATCTATAGAATCAGACCGTTACAACACTACCTAATGTTTTCCACTCCTAGTATGCACTCCGCTAAAACGCCTGATTCTTCCTGACACTCCCAACTATTATAGTTTTAAACGTTCATTCCATTTTTTGCGTGTCATTAGTGAATAAGTAATAGTAAATACAATTTTTTAGCCAATAACTTGTTTTATGTGAAGCGCCCTTGAGGCGAGTACTCACGAAAACGGCGCTATATAAATGATTAAATTATTTTTATTATAATAAGTGAGAAGGAATTAATCTTATTACGCTTTTTAAACAAATGATACATATATTTTCGAAAATTTGAATCTAGTTAATAATAATGAATTGTATTTTTTGACATACTGGATTAACTTTTATACAACGAAACCTATCTCCCATTTTTCTTTATTTGACTGTATTTTTACACTCTGTTCTGTGGAACATATCCACTGTGTAAATACATAATTCGGTGAAATCGATTTATATTTAAATTGTACATTCATCCTCCACACGCGTGAATCGTTATTTGTACAATCGCCGCAGTCGACGAACACTTTCCTAGAAATAAACAATGACATAAATTGTCGCCAATCGGAGAAATCATTGTGGTTGAGTGACATACAAAATTAAAGGGCTTATTGGATAAAGGTGTCGACACATTTTTTTGCATGAATGAAGATGTTGTTTTTTGTACACGCACCGTACCGACAATAGAGTACAATTTTTCATCATTTTTTCAGAAGTCACATTTTTTCTTTTTTGACAAATAGACCGTAAACCGGTTGACATTGACCTTGATTGATGGTATTTTTTAACATTTTAACGATGACACGACTACATAAGAAACTTTTTGTGATAAATAAATTATAAGTAGACAATATTTTTATGTTGAATAAACTAAGCATAACGTAAATGAATTATGAATAATGTTTTCATAATAAATAAGTAATGTCTTTATGTTATTAATATACAATCGAGAAGTGCATAGAGATGTCTAAAGCATTACCTTTTAATGCCAATATTATATGAAATGTTTACAAAAAAATGTGAAAACTTTACGGATGCCTACATATGTTTTTTAAAACGAGAGAAAATTCTTGGTGATCTACTTAAATTATATTTTAACACGACTCCTTTATCCAGTAAGTCTTACAATTATTGTCAGAAATTGAATATAAAGAGAAAGTATTTCCAGGATTGAAAATAAAATGTCAAAAAGCACAGGAAACACCCCTTGGAATCTAATTGCCTTATTTTGCAGATTGATCCCTTAGTGAATATATCATTTTTATCAATTAAAATAAGAATTTAAAACCCTACCCGAATGACCGTGTATTTAAAACACTGTAATTATTACTAGTGTAAAAATTACTAGTAATCTTAATTTTTTATTTATACCCGCGACTTAATTTTTTTTGTGTATGATTACAAAATGTGGGTCCAGTTTCGCTCGCGGGGGTATGAGCGCTGCGCAGACCACTCGTCAATATCACGGCCGATACTTTTGATTTTCACTTTGGAAGTGGATCGATATATCGCGCGCACTTTCTTAAGCCGTTAACAATTTATTGTTAGCGACCAGTCCACTGGAAGCGTTTTCGAACAGCGCTGGGAAAAGTTCGTATTTCACTGAGATTGGTCCGCGTCGGGAGAAAGCTTTAATTTGGTCAATTTCAAACCGCGAGTAGAGTAGTTAATATTATTCGTACTTGTGAAGAAATGCTCTACAGTTTTTTATATTGTGTTGATTTTTAACGTCTTCTGTATTTCACGCAATTATTTAAACGATTATTGGAATTTAGAAGAAATTATAATAGGAAGCAGATTAATCAAATTTGTTTTTTGTTCAAAATAATGTAATAATGAATATATTCCCATTGGTTTACGTTATCATAACAATCGTGTCTTGACTGCTATGATATAACGTTATCCAATTTTGACAACGTTTTATCATAGCAGTCACAACAATATAATTAATATTATATGCAATAAGTACTAACATTATTTTAAAAGTTGATTTAAATCATTTTTTTCACATATTACTTACACATAGTGATTTCTTAATACAATGTCCAAACATTTAATGAAAGAGAATATTTTCAACAATATTTTTTATTGATTTTGTCCACATTGTAAATATTAATCTGATAAATTATAGAAGTCTCAGGGAGGCGAAGTTATTTATATGGGAAACGTTATTGGGTGGCCCAGGGCCTATGATCCGTATGAGTTGGCTTAATTAATCACTTTACACCATGCAACGTTCATCATTTCCACCGTAAGAAAATCCTGACATTGTCAAACTTTTGTATGTATGTTCTAAATCATTGTTTCTTTCATATATTCAAATGGACTATGCTAAAGACATCTATAGTCATTCCCACGACATAGTATGCATAGATTACGCAGCTGGTAATGATTCCTCTGTATATTTTTTTGAGTATTTAATTAATATTTTAAATATTAGAATATTTTCTCTATAACGATTAATATATTGACATTTGACTTGATGACATATATTTTTTTTATATATAATATGATTTTTTAAAATTTTATTTAATATGTGGTACAAATACAATTCTTACATATTTAATTGATATTTTTTAAAATACTTTATAGTTATGTAAACCTTATCAGTGAATATGCGAGTCATTTAATAGTACGGTAATGAAAGGTAATTTGATAATGAAATGTTGAAGTATTTTGAAAAAAGCTATAGGTATAATGATCTATGAATTTAAGTTGGATTTTAGGAAGGTTTTAATTTTTTAATTTGCTCTAAAAGGTTGTTTCGCAGCGCATCTCGATAGGTAAATTATTGTAGTAGTTAATGGCTTTATAAATATAGTGGTTCTGCATTTGGGCTGTTTTAAATTTAGGCATTATGATTTGGTTTCCATTTCTCTTTCCTTTTCTTACGCGATATCTTTACATCTCTTATAGAAACTCTACGTTAAGTTTTTATTTTATTTCAATACAGTAGGAGTTTCAGTAGGGCCAGCGACGAAATTGTCTCGCTGATGGAAGACGAATTTCGCCAGTCGAAACAGTTTTTTCCTCAACTCTCTTCACCGCGACAATAAACGCCTTTTTATGGGATGGATACACCCGACTACATCATTGAAATGGCGAAGTCGCACGCGGCTTCGCACACCCTGTCATGATTCATTGTGAAATCCTCCATGAATCGTCAACTGGCGTGTAAACCTCGCGTACGTAATCTTCAATATAATGCGAGAGATTAACACCTGTTTTGTCGCACAGTGCTCTCCCCGCAGAGTGTGATGTGTCAAATAATTTCACTTAATTGCACGTCTCTCGGAACAATGGCCACCTCGCACCAGGTGTATAGAAAATTAAGATTATTATTAAAATGAAGAATTAATCAATATTTGTTTTTTTATTTACTAAACGACAACCATTTTATTTCGTTTGTCTAAAATAATATATAAATCTTATTTTATCTTGTACATTTGCATAAATATGTTTTTATTATTTAATTGGCCATTGACTTACTTTTCGCGTATTCACAATGCTTCGTGTACTGTGTATCGAATATCCCACTGAAGAGTTTATTAGATGATAATTTTTTTTTAATTTTTTAATTTTTTAATAGAGATGCGAACACGGAATACGTGTCGCATCAATATTCTTACTATTTTCAAACTAAGCTAAACGCTTGTGCTATGAAAATAGGACCAACTTGCTAGTCTGGAATGAGGTTCGAACCCGCGACCTTTGGATCACGAGGCGAGTGTCCTAACCACAAGACCAACAAGCTACTCTTTATTATGAATAAATTATGAATAGAAACACAATTTTAGTTTTTTCCCACTGTTTTATTTTTGAGTATCACGCAACATGTTTCGGAAACCTCCGTTTCTTTCTTCAGGTGAGACTTAGGTGGGAGTGGATGTCTGATGTATAGGTTTTGGATTCAGTAGAAGCGAAGGGAGTGTCTAGGTGGTGGGAGAGAGGGAACACTGTGAGAAGGGGTGATGTAAAGAGTTGCATTTGATTATTGATGATGTTATTTGTTGTATTTAAGTTTTTATGAATTTCAAATGTTTCTAAATTATTTTGTTTTAGACCGTATGTTTGTTTAAAACAACAACAATACACAACCTACATAAACCCTGTTTATGTAGGTTGTGTGTTGTTGAATGTGTGATTATTTTCTATAATATGATCAGCATATTCTGAAAACTTATTATTAGTGAGGCACCTTTTATGATCTTTGAATCTAGTTTCTATTGATCGATATCGCAACCCCCACATTCTAGTTTATAGATCCCACTGCAGAATAATTTGTTAACATGTTTCAACATATTATGTTTCAATTGTATTGTCGGTGTAGAAGGCTGGTTTTGTATTTGGTTTCTTAGATAAATACGATAAACCTCTCACTACCCAAGGAAATTTCTCTGGAATCGACGAAACCTTCATCTTATTGGAAATAAATTTTTAAAAATGTTACAAAACGATGTTGAAATATGCGCTTGCCCAGGTTGTGCTGAAAAAATTTCGGTATTGTATGTATTACGTGGAAAAATTATTTTGATATTCGTCCCTTGTGATATTCATCCTTCCCTCGGGAACAGATTAATGACGAATATCGAGTACTCAAATGACTTTCTCCCCTCGGAACTCAAATGGTTTTCGGTCCATTTTTTTTTTGGTAACGAATCAAAAGTAAACTTGTTGAAACTTGATTTGAAGTGGGTGGTATTTGTTGTCTACCGTTTTTCAAAATCCCGATTTGAAATCCCCGATTGTCAGTTGATGTAATCAGGGTACGTGTCTGCGTCAGTACGATATTGTGTATTGCGATGAGTGAACGGAAAGAATGTTCCAAGTAATTGCGATGCCATTTTAAGGCTTGGTGACCTCGAGGCTTTACAGACCCTGCCTAATTCGGGGTTTGCACAATACCACTTTTTCTATCTCGTATTGTTAGATTTGCCCAATAACCAGCTCCCATCTACGCGGCATTTGATGTTTTTTTTTTGCGATACCGTTACTAGGTAAGTTATTGCTATGATAATTGAGAATAAATATTTTAAGAATCTATCGACCCACATTTGAAATTTTTCACACTCGAGCAAAATTTATAGATTTTTAAATTATTTCCGTATTATTTTTATGATTCTTCCTTCTTCTCGGCTTGGGTATTGCTGTTTGTGGCTTCACTATTGCGTATTTATCTGTTTATTGATGGAGACAATCTGTATACGACGTAGTTTATCACGTGATAGTTATAAATGCAATGAAAATTAGAATGGAATGTCTTCTTCTTCTTCCTCAGCCTTTTTCTCTCCACTGTTGGATGTAGGCCTCTTCCATTTTCTTCCACTCGTCTCTTTTTCTCCCCATTCGCATCCAGGTTCTTCCTGCTTGTTGGACTATGTCATCGGACCACCTTTTGGGAAGTCTTCCGACGCTTCTATTTTTTGTCCAATGGAATGTAAAACCGATTAAAGTGCAAAGTAGAAAGATTCGCGTTTGTGGTTTGTATTTATCTTGGTTTGTATTTATCTAATTATACTCGAATGTTCGAAGTTATGTAGTTATATTTTTGCATTAATTCCCATTTCGGGTAAATCGGTACTAGAAAGGATCGGAAAGTAAAAACGCAAGTTTCCTTAACCACTCGCTTGACCCGCATTTTAATTAATATAGATCAGGATTTCCCCGGAACGGAGCTAACCGCGCGACGCGTTACCAAGAAATTACTGTAATTACATTATTTTCTATATAAGCGTACATAGATAGATAAAAATAAACAGACAACATGAACATTTTTTTATTTATTTTTATCGCAATCAGTTTTTTTTTTAAATAATTTTAATACTTATTAGATAAATTTTTAAAGGACATGCTTTAAATTTTTAAAGGAGTTAAGCAAAAACATGATTTTTTTTTTTACTAAAACGGGTGTTTTGATCGGTAGAAAACGCAAAATCTATGCTTTTTTCTTAACTCTAATCAAACAACCGGCCCTTAAGGTATCCATCTCCGCGGAAGTCCACTATTTTGGACCGGGGTAAGCGAATGGTTAAGACTTCTGATTGCAAGATTTTTTCGGTTTCTGTCTTATCAGTGCGTTCACACATTTTGCATGCAAGTACATTACAGACTTTATTATTGATACAAAAATTTCTCTTACACGCAAAAATTGGATTTACGATTAATAAATAATTATACTACTGGTCGTATTTACTGATTTATTGTGATTAATAATTTGGTTTTCTTTTCAAATTGGATTTATTGATGTTAATTCCGGTTATTTTCGAATGCAAATTCCGAGTAATATCCGTGTTTCTATTATTTTCATCGCACGGGCGATTAGTCATACAAATAAACTTTCCTTTTAGCGTTGGAAATTGTTTAATGGTTAGTATTATTTATCGCCGGCTGCCTTAAACCGCCCGATTCGCGGCTAATCGGAGATTAAATTTAATATTCATGTCAGACGGAGACCATCGGAGCTGTCCCAATTCGTTGATTCTCGTTTGCTCGACGTAAGATACCATCGCTCGCTGGACGCGCGTGTATCACTCACTTTTCTGCGCCGTGAACTAGGGATGGGTCGTCCACGTCCGTCCATCGACGAGACGATCAACTAGTTGATTTCGTCAACTAGTTGACGCATCAACTTCGTTACGCGGACTATCGTTGGCTATTTTTATTACGTTAATTTTTAAAATTTAAAAAGTTCGAAGGAATATAGTTTCGGGGAAAGTAAAACCGCTACTTGTGCTTATATGTAAAAATAAATATTTTATTATTTATTTGTTTACGCACATTATAGGCTTTTACATATTGTTTTATATACTTATTTCTATATATAATAAAGATAGAAGTAGGTATACACAACAATATCAGGTGTAAGCAGTAAAATTTAAATATAAACTACATGTATAAGCAGTGAAAGTATTGGGTATAAGCATTAAAATATGAGTATAAAAATTAAAAATATAAATAAGTACAAAGCAGTAATGTGTGTATAAAAAAATATATTAGGTACATATCATTACATGTGTACAGGGTTATATGGAAAACATTAATAACCTCGCAAGACTATATTCCTGCCTTGATTGTGAGTCGAAAGCTATCATGACCTAATATCAATAGTTATGGAGATATGCGACATCAAAGTTTGAATTTTTTTAAATATATCTGACTTATTTTTTGGAAAACGTTGGGCTATCACTACACTAACTCAAATCGATTACGAAAAATTCATTCGTTTCAATACAAGTTAAATAAAATGATAAAAACCTTTACATTTATTTATTACTTATAAATTTATAAATAAATACATAATTTAAAAATGTTTGAGATGTTATCTAGAAATTTATTGAAGAATAAATTTTTCAAAGTCAGGCTTTCACTTTGTGGTGACATTATTAATAAATAAATATATCTGTATCATTTGTCAACTTTAGTTTAAGGCTCAATCTGAGAAAAGGAACATTGTTCCCGAAACATGTAAAAAATCAATAAAAAGTGGTGTAAACAAAATTATAATGGATTTATTTTTTATCTATAAAGTTGAAAATAGATCAACTAGTTGACGAATTCAACTAGTTGATCGTCTCGTCGATAGACGGACGTGGACGACCCATCCCTACCGTGAACTAGTTGAACGTGGATGACTCGTCTCCGAATCCAGTTCTCGGCTCTGACGGAAGTAGTTCTCTCAACGCCGTTGCCGATTCGAAATCGCAGTGTCTAATCTCTTTTCAAAGTGCACTATTTAAATACGTGCATCGTTTGATGGACTGCGGTGATTGTGGTGGCGGGGTGAGGTTTTTTTGCGTCTTGCATCGTCTGAGCTTTTAGTCGGGTTTTTTTTTCTCCACTTTTTGATGCCGCGGCGATGTTAATTGGCGATTTTACTGATAGAGTCGCAAGGTTAATGCTGTTGTGCCGAGGCTTTTATATTTTTAGCATGAGAATCAATTTGACTCTCTCTCTCTCTCTCGTAAAAGTCAGCGGAAAATTCTCTTTGTCTTCGTTATGCTCTTAGCGCATCAGACATGCGGTATCTTGACAGTTATTGTACAAAATTGTAACGCCGTCAATGTTGACGTTATTATGTTTGATTGGTCTGGAATTAATGAATTCAACCAATTCAAGTTATTCACAAAATGTGAATAATAATGTTTCTCATATAAATAGTTTCGTTTCTGTGAGACTTCTACAATTCATCTTAATTAATTAATCATCCCCCTGCGAACAAAATCCAGTAACTGTGTTCTAAAAACATGCCTACGTATAAAAATATTTTTCTCGTAAGATGTCTTTAATTTCCGAATTTAATTAATATTTTTAGCATTTTTTTTTTTCAAATAATCAATTTTTCGTGCCTGTGTAAAACTGCAAAAAAGAGTACAACAGAGTGGTGGTTTTAACTCGATGCAAGAGAAGCTTACACAGGCAATTGAAACCCTTCACGAGGGAAGTAGTACTTGCTTGAAAATTAATGGAACATTCACATAATGGTTACGTATTAGAAAAGGTGTCTTACAGGGTTGCGTAATGTTATCGTGGCCTTTCAACTCGTACGTGGAGAAGTGTATGAAAGAACTGAAGGAATTTGTAGTGGAAGCGAGAACCTACTGACTCAGCATATCCTGCCTGCTAGATATGGATGACGCAGTGCTGTAGCTTATAATGAAGCTCATCTGCAGTACCTTATGTCCAGGATATCCGACGTACGCACGGATAGTGAACTCCTGAAGAATATTAGCATTTGGAAATAATGGCGTTCGAGAGAAACAAAACAGGCACTAAGTATGATGTAATGGTAGATAACAAGTAAATGAGTGAATTTGTGAAGTTTTATTTACTGGTCACGGCACTGCTGAGTAAGTTTACGAGAGGACGGTGACTGCGGGAAATATGGTAAATGGCGCCCTAAATGCCATTACGGTCAATTACAGTCTGTCAAAAAAGCAAGACCAGCTGTTCAAAATGGAGTTCTCGCGCCAACTCTTAATGTATGGAAGTGGAATTCCGGTCACTTAGGCGCATGTGTGCAAATCTGTTCGATAGAGTGAGAAATGAAAAAATAGACGAGAATGTAATGCCGGCTGTAGCGTAGTAATTAGAATAAAGAAAGGCTCCTTGAGATGGTTCGGCCATGTGGAACGTGTGTGCGAGGAGACAATGGTTAAGAAGATATACGAGGCGAGTGTTGAACGCAGCAGGAACAGAGGGTGTCCGCGAAAGACCTGGCACGATAAAATAACAAAATAATGGTCGTTAAAAGTTTCAACAATCGAAGAGCGTGTATGAGAGGATGTGTGAATGTAGTTGAAGCGAAGGTCGTGTGTCAGGATAGAAGGGTGCTGTGTTCTATCCTCTCTGCCTACCTCTGAGGGAAAACGGCGTGATGGTTAGTTAGTTGGCATTTACTTACGTTTACTTTTCTTCAATTCTGAATCCAGTGGTCGTTCTTTAATACCTATCATAGTATTTTGATTTTTAAAAATTACTTTTAAAACCGACTCAAATTAAAACTCATATACTTACGAATACGAAAATGTTTTAACAGTTTTAAATAACTTTATGTGTGTCCATTATGTCGAATATGTGTGGGTAATTGTAAACTAGTGTTTAATACATGATTACTAAACCAGCAATAACAAAAATATCAATAATACCTATGCCTACATATATAATTTTACTAATGTTAATATGCTTACGCTATTTAATAACTGTTTTAACATATTCTATTTCTGCAGTTCAGAAATACAGTAACCACAAAACGCTTTTTCTTAACACAATTTGCAACGCTTCACAAATTTTCTCCGATAAATGAAAGTTAGATCCGAAATAGGGAAATCCGACGGTTAAAAAGCGAAAAGCATTATTTCAAAGCCGTTCCGCGAGATGTTAGACCATTTTAATTCTGTGTAAAACGAGAGGTATATATCCCCATACAGCTGTACAGTGCAAAAAATTAAATAAATTCTCGCGAGGTGTGTCACAGGCCTGGCATTGCTCTACCGTGACTCTTGTGTACTTGATAATGTTCTCGAGGTGACCTTTCGTCTTCCAGTACACAACACACACGCAGCGTGCCCCGCGCAACCACGTGATTAAATAATTAATAACTACATCGCCCACAAACGCCGCTCACTGCGACTGGAGACCCGCGTCTCCTTAGCGGTGCCCGCACTTGTCTGGTGCGGACGCCCGACTTACCTGTCCGGTGTACCTAACTGTCCAGGGCGACTAATAGGGTTTGCGCGCTTGCCGCTCGTTAAGTTGTTGATAATCTTAATGCGATGTTTTTTTAAATATTTACTAATTTATTTATTTATTAATCAACGCCACAGTGGGCTTTTACAGTACAAGAAAATTAAAAGGATTTTTATAAATAATTAAAAAATAATTATATAAATAAAACATATTTATGATAAATCAACAATATGAAATGTAACAGTATAAAATAAATTAACAATAGAAAGGAACACTATATATATATAAACGATGATTAGTACACAATCAACAGTAATAGTTAGAAACCTTTAACAAATTAATAATAGAGTAAAATAAAGATAATTAAACCAGTATACCAGATAAATAAGATAAGAAGATAAAATATATTTAAAAGGGAAATTAACAATAATTATGACACTTTAAAATAAATAAATATATTTAATTGATGGGGAACAAAACATAAGTAAAAATTTAGTCCATCACTTAAAGTGTAATTAATTCTATTGGTATATTCTAAGTAATTCTTTAAGTCGGGTACGCTCCTACATCGAAAAATGTCTACGAAAATTTGTTTCCAAGGCGATGCATGCGTGTTAACGGTGAATTTAATGCATAGTTATTCCTTTACATTATTATTTTAGGCTATACGCAGGTTGTGAGGATTTTTAATTTCGATAATTTTTGTACTACTTTGTATAGAATATCTTTTGGGTCGTCATATATAATATAATCTTCTTCTTTGTCAGGGAAGACCTAACCTCTTTTTAAAAAAACAATTCTGACATTGTGTCGTTACTTGTGTCATAGACTCAAAAAATCAGCTCACGTTATAGACTTTGCAATGGTTTCAAACAAGAAAATGGCTTAAAATAATAAATACGTGGTTGAGAACAAAATAATTTCACTTTGACGATTGTTTAAAATATCCAATCGCAAAGTTAGGAAGAATTTTAACCGAAATTCAGCATTACATTTCTGGTCCTTCGACGTTACCTTCTCGAAGGCCGCGGGGCATACGGCGATTGTGTGCGAACGCCACGTCGGCTAATACGGCAGCTTTTAACACTGGATGGGCTTGACCGCGGCGTACTAAACACTGGTGGCAGGACACAGTAACCACGAGCCGAGCCTGTAAACACTTGTTGCGCAGGCGACGCGACTCCATCGCCGTGTCGACGCCGCACCGCGAGCTGGAGCACCCGAGCGCCTTCCCCAGCCTGCTGCGGAAGCCCGACGGCCCCGCGCCGGCGCTCCGCCACCGGGACGCCCCCCGGGAGCCGCCCAAGGGGCGCGGCGCCGCGCGGGACTGGAGCCGGGACGCGGCGCGCCTGTCCGTGGACTCGCTGGACGGCCGCCGGAACTCCTGGGACCCCGGCCGCTTCGCGTGGGAGGACAAGGTACTGTTTCACTTTTGGGGCGGGGCTCACTCGTGGTCACCAGAGGAACTTTATCACTAATCACCTCTTCTTCTGTCCGTTTACCGGACGTTGGCTATCATGTTGGTTATGCGGACTTTGTTTACTGCGGCCCGATACAGCTCCACAATAGACTGGCCAAACCACTTTCAGCCATGAAGTCCTCCTTCTTCCAGGGCCCCGACTTCCGGCAATCTTTCCCTGCATTATGAGATGCAAGATCTCGTATTTCTCTGGATGTCTCATCACGTGTCCTAGATATTGAAGTTATCGGATTTTTATTGTTTTAATAACTTATTTTTCTTTATTCATCCGAGTCATAACATCCTCATTCGTAACTCTGTCCATCCAGCTTATTTTGAGAATTCTTCTGTAGATCCACATCTCGAATGCCTCAAGGCTTCTTATCATTTCTTCGGTAAGCGTCCATGCTTCCATTCCTTAGAATAATACTGAAAACACGTAGCGTCTGACCATTCGAATTCGTAATCCTAGGTTGAGATCATGACTGCAGAACATCTTTTTCATGCGGATAAAGGTTGCACGAGCTTGCTCTATGCGGTATTTGATTTCAACCGAAGGATCCCATCTTTCATTTAAGTTGCAGCCCAAGTATACAATACTTTGTACCTTCTCTAGTTTCGTTCCAGCTATATAAAGGTTGTCATCACCTCTTAATTCGCATTATTCGTGATACGAAACGCACCTTCTTTAATACGATGGCCCTGGGCTTTCAACCCGTGTGAGCTGGCTTAATTGATCACTCTACACAACGCAATGAAAGTTTCATTGATGATACATGATGTTACATCGACCCTGATGATGGAACCTGCAATGGAATACGAAACGTCGGCCAGAGAGGTCACACATACACGGCAGAATATCCCACAAAACTACACACAGAAGATTCTGAACGGCCGTGAAAACCTTAAAACATTTTTATGCTAGAGGCACCTGTAGTCTTTTCTCATAAACTAGTAGATATATGTTCTTACATAGATTTCGCAACTGATAATGATACCTCTATATTTTTAAAGTGGATATTATTTTGTTTTTATCCTTTGATATCATTCGATAAATATGTAACAAAATTACGTCAGCGTGGTCCTATCAATGGAATTTGTTAGATTAAATAAGGTTTCGTCACTTCCCAGAGGAGTGAGAGACTGAGACAGACGTTCAAGAAGAGAGTTAGGCGATGTAGCAGACTTCGCCAACACGTGGGGAACCATCTGCCAGTTTCGACAGCAACTGGGGGAATTTTTGCTGATAGCCTCGATCCTCTCCAAGTTGTCGGGATTATGATAATACTGTCGAATATGTACAATGTACATACACGCAGTATATTTTTAACGTAACAAAATCAATCTTTTATTATTTGTCTTATCCTTTTTTGTACATGTTAGTTTTTATTAAATAATTAAAAAAAGAAAACAATGGTATGGTGTGTTTACGTACACCGATAAGTTATTTATTAAGCCGATACATGTCTGAAGTGTTTATCGCTGATTCCAACACAGTTTATGGATTCCCCGCAATTGTCACCCATTCAAACACGACCAAATTTGATCACTTTAACAGCTGTTGACTGCTCAGTATCTACCTACCCAATGAACCTCATCGGTATTGAGTTTCCGTTCACGTCTCATTTACATGAGAATTTAGTAAAAATTGTCTAGTTCCACATGGTTTCCCGGGTGAAGGTTTACTGTTTATATGATATTTCTTAATTATAAATCCTTATTCGCCATATGCGTACGCCATATTCGTCGGGCATCTCCAAAAGCCTCGCGGCGTATCCGTTTCAATGTACAGAGAGGATCATATGTCTTTTCACTATACTTATTTTTAAAACTTTGTAAAACTCTATTTTAACCAATAACAATATAAATAGGTGTTTTATTTTTACATTTATAATTTTAATTAAGTCTGTTTATTTAAAAGCAATTGTGACAAATTATGAACTCATTGCCGTTGGGCAAACTCGTTTCGGAAGACTACCGAGTTAGTCATATTTTTCATATCTTAGCTTGAAAAATAAAAACAATACCGGTATGTCGTGTAATGTATAGGTATGAACCTATACATTTTTATTTAAAAAAAATCTGCTAAAAAAAATACGCAAAAAATATATGTATTTATAAACGTGTTTAAAAAAGAAGTAATATGTCCAGACCGTGAAGAGATTTGCTGTGGCATCCTGTAAGTGAATGACAGTAAATATTGGGTGATATTTTTATTACTTGTAAACTTTTTACCTACCATTTAGTTAAAAATAAAACATGAATTAAAAAAAACTAAAAAAATGTATATTGTATTTTACTATTACCAACTCATTTAAAAAAAAATACGATTTTTTAAATACATATATCATTAAGCCATCCTGACTCAATTTTGTAACATTTAGAAATATCTCTCAAAATATTCATAGTGTGTGGATGTGTCTACTATTCTGACGAATGATGAGACCTGCTTAGTGTGGTTCTTCAACTTTTCGATACACTTATCTGATTTCTCTTTTAACCAGTAATGGCAATTATTGTAGTGATTATAAAATTGCTCCGAATGACTTCCTCGTCGCTATAAGTCCGCAAGCAGCTATTAACTTTAACATAACCGCAACGACATATAGATATATGTCGTCGCGGATTTTTTATATAAATTTTTGAGTTCTACAACTTCTCTATAGAAAGTATTTAAATATCTCTTACCGTTAAGGAAGCGTTTGTAAAAAAATTTTTCGTCGACTTTAGTTGTAAAATAAGTCACCACGAAAAGTCCTTTTATTTTAACGGGATTATATACAATCTATGCGCACCCTAAGAGTCCATTCTAAATATTGGTGAAAGAATTTTTCAAATCGGATGAGTAGTTCTGGAGTACCTTATATTTATAAACTTTATATTAGTACCATACAATAGATATAGATTTACGACAACGTAGTTCATATCACGGATGGCGTGCTGCTAAACAATATTTCGAGAATCTTTGCGTATAAACTTATTAATTATCAATATTAATTATCCAATCCAAGGTATCGAATATAGTCGCTATTTAGCATTGACATTTTTCAACACAAATTTGAATTGACAGATAATTTCATCTAAAAATTGCAGAAGAGGTAGATGGCGAATTTCGTGTGGTTTATTGTTACAAAATTATTGTATTATTATTTGAATCACTCTGTACGTGTATTCGCTCTTTGTTTTTTTCTCTTTCGAATAATTTGTATGCAAATCTTGTTTTGATGTGGATCGAACAAACGACGCGATTTCTTCGACGTAATTAAAATCAACTACGTCTTATTCTGGTACGTCTCAGACATTTGCTTTCAGTATCGACTTTTGCGTTCTTACCTTCTGTACGTTCGTTCTAACGATTATTTATCTTGAAAAAATACGCCAGACATCGACGTCCTACATCTTTTTCTACGCAAGTTTTGCGAAGAAAAAGATGTCGACGGAAATCGAAGGGCCAATTACCAGATGCGTCAGAATAAAGAATACAGAGAGGACGTGCCACACAAAAATATACTTACAGAATGATGATCAAACGAACGCACACCTACAGTTAACTTCTAGAACAGACACACGGCACCCACAAAGAACATACACAGTTCTGTAGTATGAAGAAAGAACGCGATTATAGAAACGCAATGTGTTTCCATACAATCAATACAGATACAAAAAGACTTACCTTCGCCGAAAATAAACTGAATTCGAGACCTATTTATTAGTTGTGGAAAGTTATACTGCGTGTAACAGAGATTTACAGGTGGATTCCAGCCTCGATTTTTAGGCGAAAATTTTCAAGCAACCATGACCTGTTATCAATAGTTATGGAGTTACGAAATATCAAAGATTACATTTTTTTTTCAATATTTCTGTTACATTTCTACTATTTCACAATACTTCTGTTACATTCTACCTATTTCAATTACGAATAATTCATTCGTTTCAATACAACTTAAATTACCCTGCAAAAATTCTAATTTGATTTTTTCCAATTGGAATTGAAAGGTTTTTATCATTTTATGAAGGGAATCTAATTTTTACATTCGATATAAATTACTGTAATACAGTCCAACGTTTTACAAAAAAAATAAGTCAGAATAATTGAAAAAGAAAGGAAAATGTGGTGTCGCATATCTCCGTAACTATTGATATTACATAGGATATGGCTGTTGAACATTTTCGACTCATAATTAAAGCAGGAATCTACCTGTATATATTGTGGACTAGCTCTGTTACACTTTGTATATTGAGCACTTCAATTAATCATTACATCGGACTTTAATGAAAAACGCCTTCGTATATTAGAGACTTTATTAGGTACACGCGCATTCACTAAAGTGATCGTAGATTTTAAAAGTTAAAGAATGATCATCATGATCACTAACCGTTACACATTATATAAAATGTATTACACATTATATAAAATGTATACTAGGTACTTTATTAGGTACATGCGTATTGATTGTTCAAAGAATATTTGTTCTTCTGTATGAAGGTTTGAACTTTGTGGTGACATTATTATTAAAATAAATCACAAATCACTTTGTTTTTACCACTTTATTAGATATACAATCTACATGCTTATTCACTAAAGTAAAGTGATCGTAGATTTTAAAAACAAAAAAATGATCATTACAATTACACATACAACTCGTTTAATTTTTTTAAATAAACCCTGACTCCAGGTAACATTAAATGTATATTCGATATTGAATTTTCTCTATAGTGGTTACACCACAAAGACAATTAAAAAACTAGTCCACACCTAGTAATTTTATATATTATCGTAATGTCGATTTCGTGGGCGTTTTGTTTACTTTGAAATTTCTTTGACCATCGGGTATTGTTACAAAAAGGTGCACAACTGTTTTCCAATTCTTAAAGTAGGTATGCTATTTCACCAGAGCAGCTGTCTAATATTCAGTGTGTGGGGCAAATTCCGAAACGATTAGACGATTACGGACCGTCTGTTTGTAGGAGTTACTTCTTCCAATATCTGCTCTTAAAATACTCTTCAAACGGGAGACACGGTTATTCCATCGGCATTGTGCACGTATGTACAGTAATTGTAAAGAATGTAGAATAGAATAGAATAGAGAATGTAGAATGTTAATGGGTTCGTTCATAAAGAATCTAATATATCTACATACAGTATTATGTTATTGGTCAGTTTAACAAACCTTAAATTTGCTAATTTTCCACAATATATCAAATTTATTCCTAAATCGGAAAGGTGCTTTATGTGAGTTTGGCCTGGTATGTGATTTTTTAAAATTGTATACAACAAATATATTGTATTCCATTACAATTTTATTCCCTGTAATGCTTTTTAGCGGTATTGACCGTTGGTTAGCCAATATTTTGGAAACCACGTTTAAATTTTTTTTTTTTAAAAAATAGAAATGCGAACACGGAATTCGTGTCACATCAATATTCTTACTATTTTCAAATTAAGCTAAACGCTTGTGCTATGAAAATAGGACTAACTTGCTTGTCTGGAGTGAGATTCGAACCTGCGACCTTTGGATCACGAGGCGAGAGTCCTAACCACAAAACCAACAAGCCAGTCCACTAATAATTTAGCCAATAACTTAGCAATAACGGTCTGTCCCTTTAAATCGCTCCAGGAGCAAGCTAGTTGAAATACGAGGGTAATAATTTGCATGAAATATTCAATGTACTTAGTGTTTCTTTAAAAAAAAAAAAAATTCTTCTCGGGTGTTTTATGGTCGTCGTCCGTGCGTGATCGGCGCACTTATTTTTCTACGTAGCGTACGTCACTTTGATAACGTTGTGCAAAGATGATTTTTCGTTTGATTGATTGTTGACTGAAGTGGAGCACTAGTTACAAATAATTTTTGTGAAATTTATTTTGTGTAATTTATAGAGATCGTGGGTGAAGCGTTTTATTGAGTGATACGATCTCTCAATAAAACAGTCCCTCTTTTTATATTGAAAAAACGAGTCGTAATTCTGATATTAGGATTAAAGAACATATTAGATGCTTAAATAATTCAAATTTTTCCGAATTTGCCAATCATATTATTGAGAGTAACCATAGTTTTAATAAAAATACAGGGGTCAACATTCTTCACATTAATAGTAAAAGTAGACGCCTTAATAATTTAGAGGCCCTAGAGATTAAGAAAGCTATAAATAATAATGAATCTATTATTAACAACCAAAAAAATTTAACTTACAGTCCTATTTTGAATATGTTCCCTTTCACCCTATCACCTGTTTCTTTCGCACCCCCCACTATTTACCCCCATTTGGACACTTAACACTGAAGTATGATTGTTTATAATTTTTGTAAAGTTCAATTAGTATTGGGTATACCCTGATGAAGGAACGTCGTTTCCGAAACCGGTTGGTTTTACCAAATAAATTTTAGTGGTGTAAACAAAGTTAACTAGTTTAATTATATTCATAATGAATAACCACAAAGTAATAGCAAAATACAACCGTATATAATTATGTATTTCGAACGAAAAAACTTTAAAATATTTCTTCGATGTTATGAGCTCTCATTGCACTTCGATTCTCCTCAGCATTTGTGAATCTGTTAGATATAGATAGTCATAAAATTTGTCATTATTTAAGTCTGCCATAATATGATGGAATTTACCAAATTCATCCCTTCTAGTATATTATATTTGGTTCTACGATGCCGACGACGCCGTAGCAGCCCACGAGTAAGAAGAGAGTTTTCCAGAAGGTACAGATAATTCATTTGGCACAAACGTTATTGGGGAAATGCCAAAAATAACTGATCGTGACCAACCCAAGACGCAATCAATGTGCGCGCTCCGTGCGAACGAAAATAATCGTACGAATACGTACGTAATAATTCGTACCCAGTGTGCGGCCGGCGTATGAGTCCGCACTGCGCGTGATCTCGATTCTTGGATTTGTGCCGTCTGGTCTCATGTCGCAACAGCTCGTGAGGCCGCGCATGGCGGCCTGCGCTCCTTTCTGACATTTGTCCGCTTTTTCTCATCTGGTACCGTCTTATACGGACATGTCGTTTATATACTATTCATTTTAAAATCAATTACGAAACATTGCCAAGTAGGTGTTCTAAAACTTGATATACAGGGTTATTTGGAAAACATTAATAACCTCGCAGGACTATATTCCTGCCTTGATTATGAGTCGAAAATGTTCAAGCTATAATGACCAATAGTTAAGGAGGTATGCGACATCAAAGCATTTTTTCCAATATATCTGACTTATTTTTTGTAAAACGTTGGACCTTCATTACAGTAACTTACATCGAATATGAAAAATTCATTCCCTTTAACACAAGTAAAAAAAAAAAAAACTCGAATTCCAATTGGAATTTTTCAGGGTTTTTATCATTTTATTTAACTTGTATTGAAACGAATGAATTTTTCGTAATCGATATGTGTTACTGTAATGATAGTCCAACATTTTACATAAAATAAATCAAAAATATTGAAAAAAAAATGCAAACTTTAATGTCGCATATCCCCATAACTATTGATATTAGGTCAAGATAGCTTGAACATTTTCGACTCAAAATCAAGGGAGGAATATAGTCCTGCGAGGTTATTAATTTTTTCCAAATAACCCTGTACATGTATTGCTGTGTTCGTGTAGAAATATCTAAGAAATTTAATTTAATTTAGAAACGTTTAACATAATCTAACTGCGACTGCATCATTGGGTAGGTCACACTTTGTCGTTGAAATTCTCATATTTGTTTTATTTTTAAATCTCCACTTTAAGCATAATACTTCATTGTTCTTGCTAATCAAGAACTCGTTCCTAAATTGTATTTATTGATTAGCGATAGTCTTCATTTTGTTCTGAATATTATATACAATTTATTTTATCATCAAGGTATTATTTATTATTAATTTATCATAAAAAGGGCACCTATCGCGTATTGTGTAAAATCTTGTTAATCTGGAACTCATTCCTAAATTGTATTTATTTATTTGCGACAGTCTATATTTTGTTTTGAATATTATTTACTATTTATTTTATCGTTGAGTCATTATTTATTATATATTTATCATTAAAAATGTATTGTGTAATTATATCATATTCAAAACGTTCATAAAATATTTATACTTTGTACTCTAATGTCACTCTATGTAGGACCATATATTAGGGTCAATGAAATCACCTGTTGACGGTCTGTTTGTTAAAATATATGTAAGAAATAAAATAAAATAAATACCGTTATCTCCTGAGTCTTTCTATAATTTATTTTAAATTATTGCTTTATCTTTTTTTGGTATATAAAACTACTCTGCCGACAAACTAATAAGCTTATTATTAAATATACAAAGCTCTCAATTGAATATATTTGGGATACATAAAATAAATGTAATACGATCACTTTTACTTATATTTGGGGTACAATAGCAAAGGCAGCAGAATCCAAAAAAATAAAACATTTTTAAAATGCAGTCACCGACGGTTACTAATTTTAAATTTACTTAATTCTAAATTTTATGCATTTATCCCTTTCAAAATTATGTTTCTATATATATATATATATATATATATATATCTGCTAAAAATACTTTTAGAGCTCTTTCACTATTCGAGAAAGTACATACTAAAACATTTTTGACGCTTAAAACTTACAAAATTCGTAGTTACATAATTACGATAACGATAGCTAGTATAAATGTAGCTGAGATAGAACATTTCTTTTTTAGATGTACTGCGGTACGAATACTGATTACAGATAAAGAAAATAGGTCGATTTCGTAGCCCGTTTGAGCGGTATATAATTTTATTGCGTAGGAACCATTATAAAAGCTTATTACAAGACACACTATAAATTGAAGTTATTATAATGACTAATTACACTCTTTCAAACGAAAAAACTTTTCTCTATCTTACCCGACTACTCAAGTGCTTCCGTTTTTGCGAACTACAAGAAGTACATTCAAACGGTCACCGTTATTCGATACAATCTATATTGTATTTGCGCTACATCTGCGGTACAGTAATGTCCTTTTTTCTATTGTCAGCATAAAAAAAAACAAATCGTATGATTTTAATTAAATTTTTGGTTTAATTTTTATGTTAGAACATACGTTTTGTTTGAAATGTGTCAAGGTTGATTGCATCCACGTCGACACATCGTTATCTATATTATGAATGACCAGTGAGCACTATCGGCCGCACAGCGGCCAGTACGGTCGACAGCCAATTGCAGACGGCTACAACCGATTGCTTAACTGCTAGTATACAATTTTAACGCCTTAAATATATTATAATAATTTATAGCAAAAATATGCAAAAATAATATAATTTATTATTTTATTATAGCGTTTAATGGAGTGCACATACATACATTGATTTTTGATCTCTGGAATGTATTCAGGGTTCGAGTCGAAGTTAATGAATAACAAATAATCATATATTTTTAATGTGCTATTTAGATATTTTTGTCTGTATTGTGTATAGGTATTTACGTTATTATTTTCACAGTAGGGATGGGTAAATGAAAAAAAAAATCGATATATATCGAATCGATATTTTTTTAAAGTATCGATAATAATCGATATACATTGCGAAAAATACCAAAAAAAAAAAGGTCACCGGAAAAAAATATCGATTATCCGAGAAAAAATATCGATGACCAAAAAAAGGTCGCCAGAAAAAAAGTGAAAAAAGGTCGCCGAAAAAAAAAAATCGATATATCGGAAAGAAAATATCGATGTATCGAAAAAAAAATATCGATATTTCTGAAAAAAATATCGATATTTCGGAAAAAATGTATCGATATATCGGGAAAAAATATATCGATGACCAAAAAAAAGTGAAAAAAGGTACCCAAAAAAGGTCGCCAGAAAAAAAAAATATCGGTTATCCCAGAAAAAAATATCGATATATCAAAAAAAAATATCGATATTCGATATATCGCGATAAAATATCTCTACGATAAATATCGATATTCGATATATCGCGAAAAAATATCTCGACGATAAATATAGATATTTTTCAAAAAAAATAACGATATTTTTTACCCATCCCTACTTCACAGTGCTTCGTATTTCTGACGAAATTTGTTTTTACGAGGTTACGTACCGGTAGTGTTTTATTATCATTCTCATTTAAAATCAATTTATTTTTCGCTAAAAAGTCGGAATTTCAATGTCTGCTCGAAGCGCCAATGACACTAATAATAACATTCTGTCGAATTCTGGGCATAATTTGACGTAATTTTGAGGCGTATATATAATTTGAAGTCGTTTTGTAAGTCGTAGTTCATAAAAAAAATGCATAAATTTTATGGTAATGAATTCAGTCAATTACCACGGGCAGTTTTTATATTCCGTGAGCGAGGTGGCGCGCCCACCGTTACCAATAAAATAATTACGTTTCTTGAATACCAAAACACGTGTCAACATCGTTTTGGTTATTAAAAAAGGTTTCAGCTCAACATTACATTTCGTGACGTAACCCGCAGCCATTCTGAGTCGTTGAACACCCCAACGTAGGCCATCGACACAAATACAAGAGCGCTCTTGAAAAAAACAGTAGTTGAAAATTGAAGACCCCATGGCAAGAAGTTGTTAACTAACATTCAAGTCATTTTGAGATAATTAGACATTTGCATTTCGCCTTTGAAAAATATGTTTTATTACTAATTCGAGATTAATTTTTATTGATTTATGTCACTAAAATATCAAAAAAGTATGTACACAAAAAAGTAAAAATACACTAATTTTCCCTAAAAAATGTAGTTAACAACCATTTTTTCGCCTCTGCAACTCATTTCTAATAGAATAACACCCTTTTAAAATTGGTAAAACACGAATATCAAACAACCCTTCGAATGGATGGTAAAAACGGATAGTTTTTACCATCCTTTATCCAAAATTACAAAATACCTGGCATGTTAATTAGTAAAACAAAACATGGTATGTACCATTTAAAATTATTGAAAAATAATATATAAGTACATGTTACAATAGTCTTCTAATAAAAACGAATACATATATGACAGTACTGCCTGAGTAAAATTTATACTAACCATAAATATTCCAATCAAATTAAAAGGCGTGTTAATTTCAGAATGATGGCACGAACATGTTATTATTGAAGATAACATGTTCTTCCCATTAGTGACTGATTTGATTTTTATGAAAGTGTTATTAACATGTTCATCCCTATGATTTGAACATGTTCTAATTATTTTCAAGTTCTGAACTTATTTCCAATGGAAAGAGCTTACAATATTTAGTTTAGACAGTTTATCAACTCATTTTTAACAAAAATGTTGGTTAACAACTTCTTGCCATGGGGTCTTCAATTGTCAAATTTAATGTTAAATTACAACACTTCAGGTAAGTGTGAATTATTTAGGAACATTAACATTCGATGCAGTGGAGAGATTCGCCACCCCACAAATGTTATTTAAAATGAATCATGTCTTATAACAGGTGCTACATCGGTCTTATTATAACACCAACTCAGATCCCCTCTTCCCAGAAAGGCCAAACTTTACAGACTTACACATCCAACTAAGCCCGCGCTCGCCTACACTCTGAAAACCTGGACTCCTGGCAAAACAATACGAACGGTGTCTTAATGTATTTGGAAAAAATATTCTACGTAAAATATTTGGACCGATTAACGATAATAATAGCTGTGAAAATATTACAACGCAGAACTCTACGCGCCTTGTGATGATGTCAGCGTTGGTTGGTTAATTTGCAGTGTGCGGAAGACTTGGAAACAACAATGAGGGTTTTGTTTAGCAACAGAATATTAATATTCTTGTTCCGTCAACTTTAAAGTGATTGTTGTCAAAAATATGAACGATAGGAAAGATGCTAGATAGGATTTTGCACAGTCGAGCCGTCTTTATTATTCAAACCACGGTGACTTTCAAAGAGCGTGAAGTTGGATATTTCCGTATTGCCTGATAATATTCTTTAATTCGAAACTAAGTCAATCCGAAGTGTCAGGTGCTCTCCTACAATGTATGTAATCCTTTGTTTTACTATTTATTGAATTGGCGTTAACTTTGTGGAAATTATTATAATTATATGTATATAAATATATCACTTGTCTAAGACCACTTGTGAGTTTAGCATTACACGACTAGTTTCGACAACTACAGTTGTTGTTATCGACGGGTGATTATGTAAATAAGCATAAGCATAAAACCAAGTTTTTACAATACTCCCTTTATCATTTTCGGGTTTCGTGTCTACCATATGCGTCGGAATCTCCATACAACTTACTGAGTTGTATTATATGCATTAAAATTTTGAAAAATCCAAAATTATACTATAATTTATTTTTTTTAACGAAAATTTAATAGATCTTCTTGATCGTCGCCATGAGTCTACTTGCAAAGTTTCAGTTCAATTGGATCGCGGGAAAAGGGTTAAAAACCGATCCAAAGTTTTTTCGTCAGACAAGCAGACGCCAAGAGTTGAAAGAACGGAAGTAATTAATTAATAATCATTTGATTAATAATCAATTATTTGATAATTTAATATATTAGGTCCTTACATATGAAATTGGCGTTTAGTATGGGAGGAACATAAAGCCGATTTTTTTTATTATAATATATTTATTTAATCAAAGTATGTACCATTGCTATCTATGCACTTTTGCCATCTCATAGGTAGTTCATCGATCCCTTTACTTAAAAACCATTCGGACGGGAATTGATAAAATCTTTGAAGGCGGTTTGGACTGCCCCATCGGAGTTGAATTTTTTCCTTTGCAAGAAGTTATCCAAATTTCGAAAAAAATGGTAATCTATTGGGGCAAGGTCCGGAGAGTACGGTGGATGTCTTAGACATTCCAATTGAAGCTCCTCTAATTTGGTAGCCGTCTGTTGTGCAGTGTGTGGTCTAGCGTTATCATGAAGCAGCAGTGGCCTAGAGCGATTACCCAGCCTCGATTGTTTAGCAGCTAGCTTTTCCATCATGGTTAGCAGTTGCTGACAATAGACATCTGCCGTAATCGTCTGGCCAGATTTAAGAAAGCTGTAGTGAACGACACCAGCACTAGTCCACCAAACGCTCACAAGTAACTTTTTTGGAGTCAATTTTCGCTTGGGGCATGGTTTGGCTGGTTCGGCAGGGTTCAGCCATTGCGATGAGCGCTTCCGATTATCGTACAGGATCCACTTTTCATCACAGGTAATGATTCGATTTAAAATCCCCTCATTATTGTGCCGGTTGAGTAATGCAACGCAGCAGTCAACGCGCGTTTGTTGATTTGCTTCACTCAATTCGTGAGGTACCCACCTTTCAAGCTTTTTCACCTTACCAATTTGCTTCAAGTGGATTAAAACAGTTTTATCACTAACACCGCAGCCTGCAGCTAACTCGGATGTGGTTTGCGATGGATCCGCTTCCACAATAGCCTTCAATTCTTCATTATCAACTTTGGTCTCCGGCCGTCCACGGGGCTTGTTCTGCAGGTCGAAATTTCCAGAACGAAAACGTTGGAACCAAAAACGCACTGTGTTTTCTTTTGCGGCACCGTCGCCATACACATCATTAATCCTTCGAGCCGTTTCTGCAGCACTGGTGCCACGGTGGAACTCGTACTCGTAAATAACGCGATATTTCAAGTTTTTCATTTTGTAAACTGAGTGACGCAAAGAAAAAAACAATTGAGGAAAAAAACAAATGAATTATAATTTTCAAAACACAAATACATGAGTAAATAGCTGTATAAATTTGGATTTGGAATTCCTAACCAAAGAGAAGATATTTGAGATCAAATTTGCCAGTATGGCAAAACGTGAATTTCATATGTAAGGACCTAATATTAATAATAATAATCAATTAATTAATAATCAATCAATGAAGAAATAAATAAATAATCAGTACCTTAGATAATTAATTTTACTCTTATGCTTTAGTTTATATAATCACCCGTTGATGACAACAACTGTAGTTGTCGAAACTAGTCGTGTAATCCTAAACTCACAAGTGGTCTTAGACAAGTGATATATTTAAATATAATTATAATCCTTTGTTCGCGGTTTGAACAAAAATAAATCATCAATATTAATGTCATCATTGAAAACAGTTAACATAAAACTTATTTTGTTATAATTTGTGACAAAATATTGAAGAAATTCTCGCATATCCTAAATATTTGACATGCTACCAGCGATGTACAAGTCAAAAATGTATTTTGTAACCGTTGTTTACTTATTAAATTAAACTCGCCACAATCATCTGGTGCCATGCCAGCCGTGTTGCAATACTGAACTCAGAATATGTTCTTAAAATTTGTCGTTTAAGTATTAATTTAGGGTTTTGAAAACAATGTTTAAATTGTATCGGTAATGAAAAACTTGCGGATTTATTTGAAATTTTGATTGCCCTTTTGTATGGGTCGATTTATGAAAATTACTGACGTAACGAGTAGCGAATCAATTTTGAACCAAAATTACAATCTCGTATTTCGGGATTTGTTTTTGCTGATCCGATTTTTAAAATTCGGAATGACCGAAGTCTGGGGTCGCGCCGTTCGCGCCGCCTCTCATTTATTGACATATATTGCGACTTTAATTTTTCAATTAGAGAGATTCTTATTCTGGCTGGCATCTGTAACGAGGTGAATGGTGCCCTGATTGCAGCAGTCGCTGAGAGAAACTTGGCATTGAGTGCCCGATTAGCAGTGCTTGATGGAAATCTGGTACCGACGTACAGAAGAAGCAAATTGCAGTATCGGCAAAACTCTCGACTTCACGTCCTGTACATGTATAAATAAAGTTTAAGTAATTCGATTAATAAAAATGTACTTTGTTTTCACCACTTATGCAGGGTTATTTGGAAAATATTAATTACCTCGCAGGACTATATTCCTACAGTAATTATGAGTCGAAAATATTCAAGCTATCGTGACCTAATTAATATCAGTAATTATGGAAATATGCGACATCAAAATTTGCATTTTTTTTCTATATTTCTGACTTATTTTTTGTAAAACGTTGGACTATCATTACAGTAACTAATATCAATTACGAAAAATTCATTCGTTTCAATACAAGTTAAATAAAATGATAAAAACTCTGAAAAAAAATCCAATTGGAATGTTTCAAATTGGAATTTGAAGGTTTTTATTTTTTTATTTGACTTGTGTTAAAGGGAATAAATTTTTCATAATCTATATCAGTTATTGTAATGATAGTCAAAACGTTTTACAAAAAATAAGTCAGAAATACAGAAAAAAAATGTAAACTTTGATGTCGCGTATCTCCTTAACTATTGATATTAGGTCATAATAGCTTCAACATTTTCGACTCATAATCATGGCAGGAATATAGTCCTGCGAGGTTATTAATGTTTTCCAAATAACCCTGTATATTGAAAATAGCAACATGTTTCAGGGCCCGTGGTCCCTTCGTCAGGATACAATGTATACTCACTAACAAATTAAAAATCAAAGTATAGACAGTAAAAAATATAAAAAAATAGGAAATGGATAATAAATAAATTTTGGAAATAGTGTTAATAGTGAATTAAATATTTTAAATAACCAGGTCCATTTACAAATAGTTATCTTTTAAATTTGTTTTTATGTTTGTACTTAATTATTATTCGTTTCCCATATAATATATTTTTAAATATATTTGTCGTCTTCTACTTCGATTTTTTATTTTTTATTTGTTAGTAGGTATACATTGTATTCTAACGAAGAGACGATTGGCCCTGAAAATATTTTCAATATGTAAGTGTTGAAAACAAAGTTTTATGAATTATATTGATGTCACCACAAAACCATTTTGCTTTTTTTGAAGAAGTTTGACCATTTGCGGAATATACTCGTAAGGCCGTAGTAGTATTATAATGTTTTGATGCACAGGGTTATTTGAAAAACATTAATGACCTCGCAGGTCTATATTCCTGCTTTAATTATGAGTGGAAAACGTTCAACCATCTACTAGCGAATATCAATAGTTATGGAGATATGCGACATTTTTTTTGTTTGCATTTTTTTTTTCAATATATCTGACTAATTTTTATCTAATTTACTAGCTAATATCAATAGTTATGGAGATATGCGACATCTAAATTTGCATTTTTTTCCAGTATATCATCTGACTTATTTTTTGTAAAACTTTTAAATATTATTACAGTAACTTATATCGAATATGAAAAATTAATTTCCTTTAATACAAGTCAAATTAAATAATAAAAACCTTCCAATTTCAATTGGAATTTCAGCAAGGTTTAACTTGTATTGAAACGAATCAATTTTTCATAATCGATATAAGTTTCTGTAATGATAGTTCAACGTAATGTAAAAAATAAGTCAGAAATATTGAACAAAAATGCAAACTTTGATATTGCATAACTCCATAACTATTGATGGCTGCTTGAAAATTTTCGACTCATAATCAAGGCAGAAATGTAGACATGCGAGGTTATTAATATTTTCCAAATTTCTCCTTAAATAATCCCTTCTTTTCTTCCTTACATACTCAATATGTTAACGTTAAATATTATTTTCTCGGTACTCGTTTTTATTCTGCTAATTTTTAAATATTTCCTACTGCATTACATCTCGCAATGCTAATTATTTACCAGGAGTGCATGTATACAGTCCCATTTGTAACTTCACAAAACCTCTGAAATCAGACAGGCAATTATCCATTTATCGATTGATTTGTTTGTTCAATTCATCGATTAAATTTGAAAATTAAGGTAAAATCTCTGAATGGATTTGTTTCCTTAATTATTGGTACCGGAACAATTCAATGCATAAATATTGCTTAAATATCATTTTTTAAATTTTGCAAATGACATAAGGTTCTTAAATTTCTGACTTATCTTACGAATATTATTTTTATTTTCTCTTAACCAATTATACTCATTAGCGAGTTTGATTAAAAAATCTACACAATGAGACCGGTACGATAATGATTTTGCCTCGATAGACAATGCAAAGTCATTATCTAGCGCCACCTGGATGCTAACTGCCTGTTGCAGCAGGAGGTACAAGACCTCAAAGTACTCCTCGTCAGATGGTGGGCCGGCCTAAACGAGTTTTACATTATCCTACTGAAGCTACAACACTAGAAGCATTGTCTGGCTTAAGGGATTACACCGACTTGACATAAGGATCGTTCAATATATGTTATAGACGTCTCACAGTGACGAAATTATATTTTTTTTATGGGAACTAGGTATAGCAATCTTTGGGTGTTCATTGGGCTTACGACCTATCGTGCGGCTGGCTCAAGTGATCACTTTACACAATGTAACGTTCACCATTTTCACCCATGATAGGATACCACGTCTATCATTTTTTTGTAATTTTTTATATATTTTACAATCTGTTTCGTATATGTGTTGTAATAATCATTAGCGCGACTGGCATCCAAAGCTTTTTCATTCCCTTAATTAACCACAGATGTCACTAATGAGATACCTATTTTCGTGATGGGAATTTTTTAGCAATATCTTTTATATGTGTACGCTGCATCAAAGACATTACAACATTTAACAAGAAAATAATTAACTTTTGCATTTCACTCATCTCGCGACATGATTATATCCATCAGCAGCGTGCTTCGCGGAAAAGAAACTTTGTGAGAAATTTTCAAAATAATAATTAGTAAAAAATGTTTAACCAATGTACCTTTGCCGTAAATAATGATAATAAAACGAATATTACATGTGCAATAGTTTTGTCAAAAAAAAATGTATAATTTTTGATGCCTTAGGCCCGAATACAGAGTCAATATTTAAAGGTACGCTTTAAAAGTGTTATTTTGTACTGCAAATTACGCTTTTTAAGCGTACTTTTAACCTTTAAATCACTAAGTATTGTCTCTGTATTCCGGCCTTTTTAGGGTGGTGTAGCCCTTGAGAAATGTGAACCCATTTTCAGCCCATATTTAACGATTGCCATAATTACCCTAAAATAGAACAGAAAAGTTAACGAGGTTTCACGTATTACTTATTTTTGCACGTTATTATATAAACTGTGGCTATACCCAGTGGAGTATTTTATGGTCCGGGTACGTACCCATCTCACTGCGCTTTTTGTGGGGGACCCTAGTCGCGATGTGAGGGAACCCAAAATGATAATATCACAATGAAGAGGACCTACCGCACACCCAGGGCCGTTTTATGAAAAAATAACTCCCGTATCGGCCTCGCACCTCCGCCAACCAATTCGAATATCGAATAGTTAATGATAATATATTCGAATATATTCGTAATATTTTTAAGGAAGGAATAATTTACTTTGGATATTAAGTACAGATAAATAAATTCATCTGCGGAGACGCCGTACTTTGAATAGATACTAAAACTGACCATTTCTGTTATAGTTTTTTTTTTTTTCACAACAGTGCAGTGACTTGCGCTCATCATAACTCTGAATGCAACCACTGAGAGCCGCCAGACCAACTTGTTTCATCTGCGCAGACGCCATACTTTGAATAGGTACTAAAACTGACCATTTCTCTGATCGTTTTTTTTTTTCGCAACAATGAAGCCTCTTGTAAGCTCTATAACTGGAAGTTGCAACCACTGAGAGCAGGCAGACCGACATCATTCACCTTAGGGGACTACTCTACAAACTATATAAGTAAATCAAACCGTATCCATGATCGTTATGAAAAATCCTGTCACCTCTCAGTCTAGAATGAATGAATGCTTGCACACTGACTTCCAGGGTCCGTAAACCTTTGTTTCGTTTAGAAAAATATCAAAAATCTTATAATATAAATTAAGAGCGAATACTTAAAAACAGGCGAATATATTCGAGTTTCGATTATTCGGATTGGAGGTTCTACACAATACAGAAAAGCCGAATAGATAAAGAGACGACGTTTCGGCTTGTACTTATCATTAATAACAGACCTGGAGTCGAGCACAATTGGATCTGTCGGTAGTTTTAGAGCTAGGTCGGTATTCGTAGCCCTTACGTTTTCACCCTTTTGTCAGTGATTGTCCGGTACGCGGGTGACCACGCGACGGCACCGCGCCGGTGCCTCACGCGACTCGCCGCCGCTATTGCGTCCGGCCCGTCTCGCTCCGCGGGCCGCGCTCTTACCTCACCGCGGAGTTCCCTAATCGCCATTTCGCATTGTGCATTTTAATTAGGCGCGGTAGAAAGTGCGGCGTGTGGTGTTGTCAAATTCGTATGGAACGTTCGCTTTTTGGTTTTTTGCAACACTCTAGTTTTAAACACCAGCTCGACCGTCGGCTGTCCGAACCGTCGACGACAATTTCGATCGAAACGTCGCGGTTTATAATATTTAGCACGCGATTCTGTTCAGTGAGATGTGTGCGCGTCGATAAATCCTTCGAAAACGTGATCGAAAACCATTGTCCTTTCTGTTTTATAATCATCAGTGTATTTTTTTGGGTCTACGAAACAATGAAGAAAGGCCCGATCGGTTGAGTGTCATTGATTATTCGCATATTCTTGGAAAGATGCGCTCGTCTCAGAGTCGGAGGAGCCTCTGCTCTTCCATGTACCCGTCCAGCGAGTGCGACAGTTCCTCGTGCGACTGCCGCCCCCGCGACAGGCCCTGGCTGCTCGGGAAGTACGGCCCGGAGCCGCGGGGGCGCGACCGGTGGGTCAGCGAGCTCCCCGAGTGCCGGGAGCTGTCCCCCTGCCCCGAGGAGGCCTCCCTGTACCCGGACGACAGCTTCGAGACGGACGACTCCGGATACCGGCTCTCCGACTCGGACAGGTCGGGGTCCATGTGCAGGACCTACATGGCCAGCGTGCGCGAGGGGCCCCGCAGGAGGCCGGGCGGGCGCGCGCCCAAGGCGTCGCGCGACCCCGTCTCCCGGTGGATCAGCCAGCTGGAGACTGTCGAGGAAGTCGACACCGACTTCCGGTCCGCCTGCTCGACGGTATGTTGCGGTTTGCTTCAACTTACTCGCTGCGCGAAATGGATCGCGTGTCGATCGCGACACGCGTATGACTTACGCTTGTGTAATTTTTAGCCTGGACCACCAAAATATATAGTATGTACCATTGACCTATTAAAATATAGACACGTTATTCCCATACTAGCCGGCTTGCATATGTAGCAAATATTGCATTGAAAGAGACAACAAATCACATAATCAAGTAATCACGTAAAAATAAGGCAATTTGAAGTTACGGTGACTAAAATAACGTACTCATTCTTACAATAGTGGATGACACTCTGTTCCTTTTTCCCCGGCCATTTTTTTTAGGCGTAGTTTTCGTAGTCGGCGTTTTGTTTCGGTCCGTTCGATAACGAATGCAAGTAAGGCAGTTACCTTACTTTAGAGTTGCCAAGATTTCACGCTTGTAACGTATCTACAGTTTATTATATCATTGGTATGTACCTACTAACGTAAATGATCTAGTTCCACGGCTGGTTCCAATAAGTAAAAAAAAACTGCGAACTATGAAAAGGTTAAACTAAATATGTACTCTTAAAAAGTATAATGTCATCAACAAGTCGCGCTTTATTACAAAAAGTCGTTTTTACTTGAAGGGAACTCGGTTTGGAACACAGACCTCCAAAATAAATAGATATGAATTAACGGATACTTTCCGGTCCCGCTTTTGATTCTTTTGATATTTTACTTGCTTAAAAAAATACTAGGAGTTTGTAAATTTTGAAATAATTAAGAAAAGGTCAACCTGAATACTGTTAAAAAATATAATTTCTTAGTAAATATGTCGCGTTTTGTTACAAAATTGTGTGTTTAGTTGAAAATACTGTTTGGAACGATATTTATTATAATAAATAATTTAATTGTCAATATTTGCTACTTATCATTCCTATAAAAGAAATCATATGTATTATTTATTAAATAAATAAAATAAATATATATTCTAAAAAATACGCTATATATAACTAGGGGATTTAATTATGCAACAATAAATACTTTAACTGCATTATAAATCTGCCTTAAATATATGCGCGGGCGCACATACTTCCGCTTTGGCTGAATCCAAGGTTCATCTCTGTACAGTTTTATACTCTGTGGATCAGACACTTGATTGCGGTGTCCACCTACTTGATATTAATATAAAAAAATTACGCCGAATTTAAAAAATCGACTGATTAACCAATATAAACACAACTATGGCTCTACGAGGACTGGGTGAAAAAGCGTGTAAGGGAAGGTTCAAATTCATTTTTATTCATTTCTCACCATAGTCTCCTTTCACGCAGTGTCCAGCGATATTCCAACTTTGTCTATCACAACAAACTACGCCTCTGTTTCGGTAATGACTTCCTTATTTCAGCTTCCGCCCGTCGTCCTCTAACGATATTATTTTGTGAGGCGGATATCAGTATCTTTGTACAGCTGAAGCCAGAAGCGGTGAAGAAAGTTACGAACATCCTCCTCACTTATTACACCAGATGTGGAAAAACGTCTTCCTCTTTGTGCAGAACTGTCAAAAGAGTAACTTCTCAAGTTTGGGTGGACACACGCAAGAGTTTTAATTTTACTCTCGTCTCGCTTCGAAACATTTGAATTGAAATTTAAAAATTGCTTTTATTGCTGCAGTGAATGGACGCCCACCGCATTCCCGGGGTCGTTTTTACGTCGCCAGATTGAATTTTTTTTACTCTAAACTGACGTCTTCGTGTTACGTCGTTTAAAGGGCGACGCGACCCGGAGAGGCCTCCACTCACTGTACCTCTCCTACACCGAAATAAACATTTATTATCGTAGTATCAAATATTATAAGTTAAAGGAGAGATATATGTATGGTAACAATAGAGGAAAAATAGTAGTAATAGTAAAATGAGCTTTCATTGCTGCAGGTGTCTACAACGAAGGAAGTACTAGCATTTTACAAATTCTTTTTTCTGCAGTTCCTGGAAATATATTCTTCATCAAAAACAATTCATAGAACTTCTGAAATTGCAATTTCACAATAATAATGTGTTATCCTTAATATATTTTGAAAAAAATCGTGTGTTATAAATTGATTTGTAACGATTGTGATTATTTTTATATAAGAAAAACGTGTAGAAATTTTGAAGTTAGAGTTAAGGAACACTTAAGATGTTTAAATAGCAATAATTATTCTGAATTTTCTAACCATCTTTTGGCTATGGATCATTCTTTACAAATTTTACATACAAATTATGCAGAATCACAGTTTGACAAATTAGAAATTTTGGAAATTAAAAAAAGTGTTAATGGTAAATTGAATATTATAAATAACCAGGTCCTTTTTACAAATACATAATTATCTTTTAACTTTATTTTCATGTTAAGTAGGTACTTTATTATTATTCATTTTCCATACATAACTTTTTAATATTTTGATTGTCTATACTTCGATTTTTAAATTGAATTTTGTTTGTATACAATTGTATCCTGACGAAGGGGCCATGGGCTCTGAAACATGTCGATATTTTCAATACAAGAGTGGTGAAAACGATGTTTATTTTTTCTATTAATTATATTGCAAATAAACATTGCAAATGAACATTGGTCAAGAAAGCAAAATATTCGCCGATACGTACCACGAACAGCGGGTTACGAAACAAGAGCTGCGCCAAATAAGCAGCACAAAAGAGGCTCCTACAGCTCGTACATCTAAATTACTTAATGCAACGAAATGAATTGTGTAAGGAAACGGAAGGCTTGCTTTATAGATCTGGTGTAGGAGATTAACTTAAGTTATTGATAAATATTACTTTTTTTGTATTTACAACTTCAAATGCGGTTTTCTCGAAAGTACTTTTTTCAAAATGGCGGGAAAGATAGACAGAAAACTTTTCGACTGATCGATTCCGTCCAAGGTTTTTAAGTTATATATATATATCAACCATTCATTGTGAACTAAAAAAATTGGTAATAGTAACAGTAATAATAATAAAATTTTTGGAGAAATTCTTTACTTTTTTAATATCCCATAATTTTTATAATTTTATTCTTAATTTTTTACTTTATCGAGTATAATATTGTATATGTATTGTAAAAAATAATGTTTTTTGTTTAAGACAATATTAGGAGGCTCCAATTTTTAACTCCGGTTACGTGGCAATATTTTTATTTTTTAATGAAAATAAATATTTGTATTATTGAAATGTGTAATAAATCATCCCTCAAGTTTGAGAAAGATCGGCTTTATATTTTATTTTTATAAAGTCTAGAAAATCATCAATTTTTCAGCGTTCTAAAGTAGATTCCCCTTAAATAATGGTATGCAGATTTCGCACCAGTGCAGTGACGCCATCAGTCGTTAAACACGGGTACTTATCGTTCAGCTCTCGAATATCTTAAAAAATGTAATTGACATTCACATTATGCACAGTTTTATAATTATTAAAATATAAAATTTCACATTTAGAACACATGATTTGTCGTTGTTGAAATAAATATATTTCCACTACAGGGCGTCCCTAGGAAAGAAAAAGAATACAATATTTTACAAAGTATTAGTAAAATAAATAATTATTGTAGTCATGGCTTTGACCTCTATTTTTCCATTCTTAAAAACGTGTATTTCTTATTTGCACAATCTTGTTCACTTTATTTTTAATATCAATTATTTATATTATTAATATTTAAAGCATTAACTTTTTGAATTAATGTATATTATAGATATCTCACAGAGACGAAACTGTATTTTATTATGGGAAAGTAGGTATAGAAGTCATTTGGGTGTACATAGGACTTATGACCTATCTTTATGGTTGGCTTAAGTGATCACTTTACACAATTGTAACATTCGCCATTTCCACCCATGATAGAATATACCATGCTTATTCATTTTTTGGAAGTTGTATATATGTTCAAATTGCGTGGAAAGCTTTCACATATGAGTTGTAAGCGCCTTTCCATGCGGCCTGTACAAAGCCATTTTCATTCCCCTAAATCCCCACAGATGTCGCTAATGAGAAAATCTACATTGATTTTTTACAGAATTTTGAGAGCAATATACTTTTAGGGGAATGAAAATGGCTTTGTACAGGCCGCATGGAAAGGCGCTTACAACTCATATGTGAAAGCTTTCCACGCAATTTGAACATATATACAACTTCCAAAAAATGAATAAGCATGGTATATTCTATCATGGGTGGAAATGGCGAATGTTACATTGTATAAAGTGATCACTTAAGCC